>JBBBDQ010015504.1:0-37169 GCA_037127315.1 Ascarosepion bandense | reverse complement strand
AGCTTTAAATGCCATATAGGATGATTGACATTACATAGCAGTTCTGAACATTTTTGTTTCTGTTGCCTGAAATCTCTTTTTCATTTGTGTGGAAATTGCCCAGCATTAAATGCCATATAGGATGATTGACATTACATAGCAGTTCTGAACATTTTTTGTTTTTTCTATTTGCCTGAAATGTTTTCATTTGTGTGGAAATTGCCCAGCATTAAATGCCATATAGGATGATTGACATTACATAGCAGTTCTGAACATTTTTTGTTTCTGTTGCCTGAAATCTCTTTTTCATTTGTGTGGAAATTGCCCAGCATTAAATGCCATATAGGATGATTGACATTACATAGCAGTTCTGAACATTTTTTGTTTCTGTGCCTGAAATCTCTTTTTCATTTGTGAGGAAATTGCCCAGCATTAAATGCCATATGGGATGATTGACATTACATAGCAGTTCTGAACATTTTTTGTTTCTGTTGCCTGAAATCTCTTTTTTCATTTTTGTGTGGAAATTGCCCAGCATTAAATGCCATATAGGATGATTGACATTACCTTAGCAGTTCTGAACATTTTTTGTTTCTGTTGCCTGAAATCTCTTTTTCATTTGTGTGGAAATTGCCCAGCATTAAATGCCATATAGGATGATTGACATTACATAACAGTTCTGAACATTTTTTGTTTCTGTTGCCTGAAATCTGCTTTTCATTTGTGAGGAAATTGCCCAGCATTAAATGCCATATAGGATGATTGACATTACATAGCAGTTCTGAACATTTTTTGTTTCTGTTGCCTGAAATCTCTTTTTCATTTGTGAGGAAATTGCCCAGCATTAAATGCCATATAGGATGATTGACATTACATAGCAGTTCTGAACATTTTTTGTTTCTGTTGCCTGAAATCTCTTTTTCATTTGTGTGAAATTGCCCAGCATTAAATGCCATATAGGATGATTGACATTACATAGCAGTTCTGAACATTTTTTTGTTTCTGTTGCCTGAAATCTCTTTTTTTCATTTGTGTGGAGAGTGCCCAGCATTAAATGCCATATAGGATGATTGACATTACACTTAGCAGTTCTGAACATTTTTTGTTTCTGTTGCCTGAAATCTCTTTTTTCATTTGTGTGGAAATTGCCCAGCATTAAATGCCATATAGGATGATTGACATTACATAGCAGTTCTGAACATTTTTTGTTTCTGTTGCCTGAAATCTCTTTTTCATTTGTGAGGAAATTGCCCAGCATTAAATGCCATATAGGATGATTGACATTACATAGCAGTTCTGAACATTTTTTGTTTCTGTTGCCAAATCTCTTTTTCATTTGTGAGAAATTGTAGCATTAAATGCCATATAGGATGATTGACATTACATAGCAGTTCTGAACATTTTTGTTTCTGTTGCCTGAAATCTCTTTTTCATTTATGTGGAAATTGCCCAGCATTAAATGCCATATAGGATGATTGACATTACATAGCAGTTCTGAACATTTTTTGTTTCTGTTGCCTGAAATCTCTTTTTCATTTGTGTGTGAAGTGCCCAGCATTAAATGCCATATAGGATGATTGACATTACATGACAGTTCTGAACATTTTTTGTTTCTGTTGCCTGAAATCTCTTTTCATTTGTGTGGAAATTGCCCAGCATTAAATGCCATATAGGATGATTGACATTACATAGCAGTTCTGAACATTTTTTGTTTCTGTTGCCTGAAATCTCTTTTTTCATTTGTGTGGAGAGTGCCCAGCATTAAATGCCATATAGGATGATTGACATTACATAGCAGTTCTGAACATTTTTTTGTTTCTGTTGCCTGGGAAATCTCTTTTTCATTTTGTGGAAGTGCCCAGCATTAAATGCCATATAGGATGATTGACATTACATAGCAGTTCTGAACATTTTTTTGTTTCTGTTGCCTGAAATCTCTTTTTCATTTGTGTGGAAATTGCCCAGCATTAAATGCCATATAGGATGATTGACATTACATAGCAGTTCTGAACATTTTTTGTTTCTGTTGCCTGAAATCTCTTTTTCATTTGTGTGGAAATTGCCCAGCATTAAATGCCATATAGGATGATTGACATTACATAGCAGTTCTGAACATTTTTTGTTTCTGTTGCCTGAAATCTCTTTTTTCATTTGTGTGGAAATTGCAGCATTAAATGCCATATAGGATGATTGACATTACATAGCAGTTCTGAACATTTTTGTTTCTGTTGCCTGAAATCTCTTTTTCATTTGTGTGGAAATTGCCCAGCATTAAATGCCATATAGGATGATTGACATTACATAGCAGTTCTGAACATTTTTTGTTTCTGTTGCCTGAAATCTCTTTTTCATTTGTGAGGAAATTGCCCAGCATTAAATGCCATATAGGATGATTGACATTACATAGCAGTTCTGAACGTTTTTGTTTCTGTTGCCTGAAATCTCTTTTTCATTTGTGTGGAAATTGCCCGAGTTAAATGCCATATAGGATGATTGACATTACATAGCAGTTCTGAACATTTTTTGTTTTCTGTTGCCATAAATCTCTTTCATTTGTGAGGAAATTGCCCAGCATTAAATGCCATATAGGATGATTGACATTACATAGCAGTTCTGAACATTTTTTGTTTCTGTTGCCTGAAATCTCTTGCATAATTTGTGTGGAAATTGCCCAGCATTAAATGCCATATAGGATGATTGACATTACATAGCAGTTCTGAACATTTTTTGTTTCTGTTGCCTGAAATCTCTTTTTCATTGTGAGAAATTGCCCAGCATTAAATGCCATGTAGGATGATTGACATTACATAGCAGTTCTGAACATTTTTTGTTTCTGTTTATGAAATCTCTTTTTTTTTCATTTGTGAGAAATTGCCCAGCATTAAATGCCATATGGGATGATTGACATTACATAGCAGTTCTGAACATTTTTTGTTTCTGTTGCCTGAAAATCTCTTTTTCATTTGTGTGGAAATTGCCCAGCATTAAATGCCATATAGGATGATTGACATTACATAGCAATTCTGAACATTTTTTGTTTCTGTTGCCTGAAATCTCTTTTTCATTTGTGAGGAAATTGCCCAGCATTAAATGCCATATAGGATGATTGACATTACATAGCAGTTCTGAACATTTTTTGTTTCTGTTGCCTGAAATCTCTTTTTCATTTGTGTGGGGTGCCCAGCATTAAATGCCATATGGAATCTGATTGACATTACATAGCAGTTCTGAACATTTTGTTTCTGTTGCCTGAAATCTCTTTTTCATTTGTGAGGAAATTGCCCAACATTAAATGCCATATAGGATGATTGACATTACATAGCAGTTCTGAACATTTTTTTGTTTCTGTTGCCTGAAATCTCTTTTTTCATTTGTGTGGAAATTGCCCAGCATTAAATGCCATATGGGGATGATTGACATTACATAGCAGTTCTGGGCATTTTTGTTTCTGTTTGCCTGAAATCTCTTTTTCATTGTGAGAAATTGCCCAGCATTAAATGCCATATAGGATGATTGACATTACATAGCAGTTCTGAACATTTTTGTTTCTGTTGCCTGAAATCTCTTTTTTCATTTGTGTGGAAATTGCCCAGCATTAAATGCTACATATAGAGTTGATTGACATTACATAGCAGTTCTGAACATTTTTGTTTCTGTTGCCTGAAATCTCTTTTTCATTTTGTGAGGAAATTGCCCAGCATTAAATGCCATATAGGATGATTGACATTACATAGCAGTTCTGAACATTTTTTGTTTCTGTTGCCTGAAAATCTCTTTTTCATTTGTGTGAAGTGCCCAGCATTAAATGCCATATAGGATGATTGACATTACATAGCAGTTCTGAACATTTTTTGTTTCTGTTGCTGAAATCTCTTTTTCATTTGTGAGGAAATTGCCCAGCATTAAATGCCATATAGGATGATTGACATTACATAGCAGTTCTGAACATTTTTTGTTTCTGTTGCCTGAAATCTCTTTTTCATTTGTGTGGAAATTGCCCAGCATTAAATGCCATATAGGATGATTGACATTACATAGCAGTTCTGAACATTTTTGTTTCTGTTGCCTGAAATCTCTTTTTCATTTGTGAGGAAATTGCCCAGCATTAAATGCCATATAGGATGATTGACATTACATAGCAGTTCTGAACATTTTTTGTTTCTGTTGCCTGAAATCTCTTTTTCATTTGTGAGGAAATTGCCCAGCATTAAATGCCATATAGGATAGATTGACATTACATAGCAGTTCTGAACATTTTTTGTTTCTGTTGCCTGAAATCTCTTTTCATTTGTGAGGAAATTGCCCAGCATTAAATGCCATATAGGATGATTGACATTACATAGCAGTTCTGAACATTTTTTGTTTCTGTTGCCTGAAATCTCTTTTTCATTTGTGAGAAATTGCCCAGCATTAAATGCCATATAGGATGATTGACATTACATAGCAGTTCTGAACATTTTTTGTTTCTGTTGCCTGGAAATCCTCTTTTCCATTTGTGGGAAATTGCCCAGCATTAAATGCCATATAGGATGATTGACATTACATAGCAGTTCTGAACATTTTTTTGTTTCTGTTGCCTGAAATCTCTTTTTCATTTGTGTAAATTGCCCAGCATTAAATACCATATAGGATGATTGACATTACATAGCAGTTCTAGACATTTTTTGTTTCTGTTGCCTGAAATCTCTTTTTTCATTTGTGTGGAAATTGCCCAGCATTAAATGCCATATGGGATAATTTGACATTACATAGCAGTTCTGAACATTTTGTTTCTGTTGCTGAAATCTCTTTTCATTTGTGTGGAAATTGCCCAGCATTAAATGCCATATAGGATGATTGACATTACACAGCAGTTCTAGACATTTTTTTGTTTCTGTTGCCTGAAATCTCTTTTCATTTGTGTGGAAATTGCCCAGCATTAAATGCCATATAGGATGATTGACATTACATAGCAGTTCTAGACATTTTTGTTTCTGTTGCCTGAAATCTCTTTTCATTTGTGGGAAATTGCCCAGCATTAAATGCCATATAGGATGATTGACATTACATAGCAGTTCTGAACATTTTGTTTCTGTTGCCTGAAATCTCTTTTTCATTTGTGTGGAAATTGCCCAGCATTAAATGCCATATAGGATGATTGACATTACATAGCAGTTCTGAACATTTTTTGTTGTTTCTGTTGCCTGAAATCTCTTTTTCATTTGTGAGGAAATTGCCCAGCATTAAATGCCATATAGGATGATTGACATTACATAGCAGTTCTGAACATTTTTTGTTTCTGTTGCCTGAAATCTCTTTTTCATTTGTGTGAAATTGCCCAGCATTAAATGCCATATAGGATGATTGACATTACATAGCAGTTCTGAACATTTTTTGTTTCTGTTGCCTGAAATCTCTTTTTCATTTGTGTGGAAATTGCCCAGCATTAAATGCCATATAGGATGATTGACATTACATAGCAGTTCTGAACATTTTTTGTTTCTGTTGCCTGAAATCTCTTTTTCATTTGTGTGGAAATTGCCCAGCATTAAATGCCATATAGGATGATTGACATTACATAGCAATTCTGAACATTTTTTGTTCCTGTTGTACAAAATCTCTTTTCATTTGTGTGGAAATTGCCCAGCATTAAATGCCATATAGGATGATTGACATTACATAGCAGTTCTGAACATTTTTTGTTTCTGTTGCCTGAAATCTCTTTTTCATTTGTGTGGAAATTGCCCAGCATTAAATGCCATATAGGATGATTGACATTACATAGCAGTTCTGAACATTTTTTTGTTTCTGTTGCCTGAAATCTCTTTTTCATTTGTGTGGAAATTGCCCAGCATTAAATGCCATATAGGATGATTGACATTACATAGCAGTTCTGAACATTTTTTGTTTCTGTTGCCTGAAATCTCTTTTTCATTTGTGTGGAAATTGCCCAGCATTAAATGCCATATAGGATGATTGACATTACATAGCAGTTCTGAACATTTTTTGTTTCTGTTGCCTGAAATCTCTTTTTCATTTGTGAGGAAATTGCCCAGCATTAAATGCCATATAGGATGATTGACATTACATAGCAGTTCTGAACATTTTTTGTTTCTGTTGCCTGAAATCTCTTTTCATTTGTGTGGAAATTTTTAGCATTAAATGCCATATAGGATGATTGACATTACATAGCAGTTCTGAATATTTTTTGTTTCTGTTGCCTGAAATCTCTTTTTCATTTATTGGCAAATTGCCCAGCATTAAGCCATATAGGATGATTGACATTACATAGCAGTTCTGAACATTTTTTATTTCTGTTGCCTGAAATCTCTTTTTCATTTGTGTGGAAATTGCCCAGCATTAAATGCCATATAGGATAGTTGACATTACATAGCAGTTTCCTGAACATTTTGTTTCTGTTGCACAAATCTCTTTTTTCATTTGTAAAATTGCCCAGCATTAAATGCCATATAGGATGATTGACATTACATAGCAGTTCTGAACATTTTTGTTTCTGTTGCCTGAAATCTCTTTTTCATTTGTGTGGAAATTGCCCAGCATTAAATGCCATATAGGATGATTGACATTACATAGCAGTTCTGAACATTTTTTGTTTCTGTTGCCTGAAATCTCTTTTTCATTTGTGTGGAAATTGCCCAGCATTAAATGCCATATAGGATGATTGACATTACATAGCAGTTCTGAACATTTTTGTTTCTGTTATACAAATCTCTTTTTCATTTGTGAGAATTACCCAGCATTAAATGCCATATAGGATGATTGACATTACATAGCAGTTCTGAACATTTTTTGTTTCTGTTGCCTGAAATCTCTTTTTCATTTGTGTGGAAATTGCCCAGCATTAAATGCCATATAGGATGATTGACATTACATAGCAGTTCTGAACATTTTTGTTTCTGTTGCCTGAAATCTCTTTTTTCATTTGTGTGGAAATTGCCCAGCATTAAATGCCATATAGGATGATTGACATTACATAGCAGTTCTGAACATTTTTTTGTTTCTGTTGCCTGAAATCTCTTTTTCATTTGTGTGGAAATTGCCCAGCATTAAATGCCATATGGGATGATTGACATTACATAGCAGTTCTGAACATTTTTTTGTTTCTGTTGCCTGAAATCTCTTTTTCATTTTTGTGTGGAAATTGCCCAGCATTAAATGCCATATAGGATGATTGACATTACATAGCAGTTCTGAACATTTTTTGTTTCTGTTGCCTGAAATCTCTTTTTCATTTGTGTGGAAATTGCCCAGCATTAAATGCCATATAGGATGATTGACATTACATAGCAGTTCTGAACATTTTTTGTTTCTGTTGCCTGAAATCTCTTTTTTCATTTGTGTGGAAATTGCCCAGCATTAAATGCCATATAGGATGATTGACATTACATAGCAGTTCTGAACATTTTTGTTTCTGTTGCCTGAAATCTCTTTTTCATTTGTGTGGAAATTGCCCAGCATTAAATGCCATATAGGATGATTGACATTACATAGCAGTTCTGAACATTTTTTGTTTCTGTTGCCATAAATCTCTTTTTTCATTTGTGTGGAAATTGCCCAGCATTAAATGCCATATAGGATGATTGACATTACATAGCAGTTCTGAACATTTTTTGTTTCTGTTGCCTAGGAAATCTCTTTTTCATTTGTGTGGAAATTGCCCAGCATTAAATGCCATATAGGATGATTGACATTACATAGCAGTTCTGAACATTTTTTGTTTCTGTTGCCTGAAATCTCTTTTTCATTTGTGTGGAAATTGCCCAGCATTAAATGCCATATAGGATGATTGACATTACATAGCAGTTCTGAACATTTTTTGTTTCTGTTGCCTGAAATCTCTTTTTCATTTGTGTGGAAATTGCCCAGCATTAAATGCCATATAGGATGATTGACGTACATAGCAGTTCTGAACATTTTTTGTTTCTGTTGCCTGAGAAATCTCTTTTTCATTTGTGAGGAAATTGCCCAGCATTAAATGCCATATAGGATGATTGACATTACATAGCAGTTCTGAACATTTTTTGTTTCTGTTGCCTGAAATCTCTTTTTCATTTAAGTATGCAAATTGCCAGCATTAAATGCCATATAGGATGATTGACATTGTATGAGTTCTGAACATTTTTTGTTTCTGTTGCCTGAAATCTCTTTTCATTTGTGTGGAAATTGCCCAGCATCCTGGTCACCATATAGGATGATTGACATTACATAGCAGTTCTGAACATTTTTTGTTTCTGTTGCCTGAAATCTCTTTTTCATTTGTGTGGAAATTGCCCAGCATTAAATGCCATATAGGATGATTGACATTACATAGCAGTTCTGAACATTTTTGTTTCTGTTGCCTGAAATCTCTTTTCATTTGTGTGGAAATTGCCCAGCATTAAATGCCATATAGGATGATTGACATTACATAGCAGTTCTGAACATTTTTTGTTTCTGTTGCCTGAAATCTCTTTTTCATTTGTGTGGAAATTGCCCAGCATTAAATGCCATATAGGATGATTGACATTACATAGCAGTTCTGAACATTTTTTGTTTCTGTTGCCTGAAATCTCTTTTTCATTTGTGTAAAATTACCCAGCATTAAAATGCACCATATGGATAAATTGACATTACATAGCAGTTCTGAACATTTTTGTTTCTGTTGCCTGAAATCTCTTTTTTCATTTGTGTGGAAATTGCCCAGCATTCAAATGCCATATAGGATGATTGACATTACATAGCAGTTCTGAACATTTTTTGTTTCTGTTGCTGAAATCTCTTTTTCATTTGTGTGGAAATTGCCCAGCATTAAATGCCATATAGGATGATTGACATTACATAGCAGTTCTGAACATTTTTTTGTTTCTGTTGCCTGAAATCTCTTTTTCATTTGTGTGCAAATTGCCCAGCATTAAATGCCATATAGGATGATTGACATTACATAGCAGTTCTGAACATTTTTGTTTCTGTTGCCTGAAATCTCTTTTTCATTTGTGTGGAAATTGCCCAGCATTAAATGCCATATAGGATGATTGACATTACATAGCAGTTCTGAACATTTTTTGTTTCTGTTGCCTGAAATCTCTTTTTCATTTGTGTGGAAATTGCCCAGCATTAAATGCCATATGGGATGATTGACATTACATAGCAGTTCTGAACATTTTTTGTTTCTGTTGCCTGAAATCTCTTTTTCATTTGTGTGGAAATTGCCCAGCATTAAATGCCATATAGGATGATTGACATTACATAGCAGTTCTGAACATTTTTTTGTTTCTGTTGCCTGAAATCTCTTTTTTCATTTGTGTGAAGTGCCCAGTAAATGCCATATAGGATGATTGACATTACATAGCAGTTCTGAACATTTTTTGTTTCTGTTGCCTGAAATCTCTTTTTTCATTTGTGTGGAAATTGCCCAGCATTAAATGCCATATAGGATGATTGACATTACATAGCAGTTCTGAACATTTTTTGTTTCTGTTGCCTGAAATCTCTTTTCATTTGTGTGGAAATTGCCCAGTACAAATGCCATATAGGATGATTGACATTACATAGCAGTTCTGAACATTTTTTTGTTTCTGTTGCCTGAAATCTCTTTTTCATTTTGTGAGGAAATTGCCCAGCATTAAATGCCATATAGGATGATTGACATTACATAGCAGTTCTGAACATTTTTTGTTTCTGTTGCCTGAAATCTCTTTTTCATTTGTGTGGAAATTGCCCAGCATTAAATGCCATATAGGATGATTGACATTACATAGCAGTTCTGAACATTTTTTGTTTCTGTTGCCTGGAAATCTCTTTTTCATTTGTGAGGAAATTGCCCAGCATTAAATGCCATATAGGATGATTGACATTGCATAGCAGTTCTGAACATTTTTTTGTTTCTATTTATGAAATCTCTTTTTCATTTGTGTGGAAATTGCCCAGCATTAAATGCCATATAGGATGATTGACATTACATAGCAGTTCTGAACATTTTTTTTGTTTCTGTTGCCTGAAATCTCTTTTTCATTTGTGTGGAAATTGCCCAGCATTAAATGCCATATAGGATGATTGACATTACATAGCAGTTCTGAACATTTTTTGTTTCTGTTGCCTGAAATCCCTTTTTCATTTGTGAGGAAATTGCCCAGCATTAAATGCCATATAGGATGATTGACATTACATAGCAGTTCTGAACATTTTTGTTTCTGTTGCCTGAAATCTCTTTTTCATTTGTGGAAATTGCCCAGCATTAAATGCCATATAGGATGATTGACATTACATAGCAGTTCTGAACATTTTTTGTTTCTGTTGCCTGAAAGTCTCTTTTTCATTTGTGTGAAATTGTAGCATTAAATGCCATATAGGATGATTAGTACATTACATAGCAGTTCTGAACATTTTTTTGTTTCTGTTGCCTGAAATCTCTTTTTCATTTGTGTGGAAATTGCCCAGCATTAAATGCCATATAGGATGATTGACATTACATAGCAGTTCTGAACATTTTTTGTTTCTGTTGCCTGAAATCTCTTTTTTCATTTGTGAGGAAATTGCCCAGCATTAAATGCCATATAGGATGATTGACATTACATAGCAGTTCTGAACATTTTTTGTTTCTGTTGCCTGAAATCTCTTTTTCATTTGTGTGGAAATTGCACCCAGCATTAAATGCCATATAGGATGATTGACATTACATAGCAGTTCTGAACATTTTTTGTTTTCTATTTGCCTGAAATCTCTTTTTCATTTGTGAGGAAATTGCCCAGCATTAAATGCCATATATGATGATTGACATTACATAGCAGTTCTGAACATTTTGTTTCTATTTGCCTATGAAATCTCTTTTCATTTGTGTGGAAATTGCAGCATTTAAATGCCATATAGGATGATTGACATTACATAGCAGTTCTGAACATTTTTTGTTTCTGTTGCCTGAAATCTCTTTTTCATTTGTGTGGAAATTGCCCAGCATTAAATGCCATATAGGATGATTGACATTACATAGCAGTTCTGAACATTTTTTGTTTCTGTTGCCTGAAATCTCTTTTTCATTTGTGTGGAAATTGCCCAGCATTAAATGCCATATAGGATGATTGACATTACATAGCAGTTCTGAACATTTTTTTGTTTCTGTTGCCTGAAATCTCTTTTTCATTTGTGTGGAAATTGCCCAGCATTAAATGCCATATAGGATGATTGACATTACATAGCAGTTCTGAACATTTTTGTTTCTGTTGCCTGAAATCTCTTTTTCATTTGTGTAGAAGTGCCCAGCATTAAATGCCATATAGGATGATTGACATTACATAGCAGTTCTGAACATTTTTTGTTTCTGTTGCCTGAAATCTCTTTTTCATTTGTGTGGAAATTGCCCAGCATTAAATGCCATATGGGTTAAATTGACATTACATAGCAGTTCTGAACATTTTTGTTTCTATTTGCCTGAAATCTCTTTTTTCATTTGTGAGGAAATTGCCCAGCATTAAATGCCATATAGGATGATTGACATTACATAGCAGTTCTGAACATTTTTTTTTTGTTTCTGTTGCCTGAAATCTCTTTTTCATTTGTGTGGAAATTGCCCAGCATTAAATGCCATATGGGGATGATTGACATTACATAGCAGTTCTGAACATTTTTTGTTTCTATTTGCCTGAAATCTCTTTTTCATTTTGAGAGAATTGCCCAGCATTAAATGCCATATAGGATGATTGACAATCCATAGCAATTCTGAACATTTTTGTTTCTGTTGCCTGAAATCTCTTTTTCATTTGTGTGGAAATTGCCCAGCATTAAATGCCATATAGGATGATTGACATTACATAGCAGTTCTGAACATTTTTTGTTTCTGTTGCCTGAAATCTCTTTTTCATTTTGAGGAAATTGCCCAGCATTAAATGCCATATAGGATGATTGACATTACATAGCAGTTCTGAACATTTTTTTGTTTCTGTTGCCTGAAATCTCTTTTTCATTTGTGTGGAAATTGCCCAGCATTAAATGCCATATAGGATGATTGACATTACACTTAGCAGTTCTGAACATTTTTGTTTCTGTTGCCTGAAATCTTTTTCATTCGTGAGGAAATTGCCCAGCATTAAATGCCATATAGGATGATTGACATTACATAGCAGTTCTGAACATTTTTGTTTCTGTTGCCTGAAATCTCTTTTTCATTTGTGTGGAAATTGCCCAGCATTAAATGCCATATAGGATGATTGACATTACATAGCAGTTCTGAACATTTTTTGTTTCTGTTGCCTGAAATCTCTTTTTTTCATTTGTGAGGAAATTGCCCAGCATTAAATGCCATATAGGATGATTGACATTACATAGCAGTTCTGAACATTTTTTGTTTCTGTTGCCTGAAATCTCTTTTTCATTTGTGTGGAAATTGCCCAGCATTAAATGCCATATGGGATGATTGACATTACATAGCAGTTCTGAACATTTTTGTTTCTGTTGCCTGAAATCTCTTTTTCATTTGTGAGGAAATTGCCCAGCATTAAATGCCATATAGGATGATTGACATTACATAGCAGTTCTGAACATTTTTTGTTTCTGTTGCCTGAAATCTCTTTTTCATTTGTGAGGAAATTGCCCAGCATTAAATGCCATATAGGATGATTGACATTACATAGCAGTTCTGAACATTTTTTGTTTCTGTTGCGCAAATCTCTTTTCATTTGTGTGGAAATTGCCCAGCATTAAATGCCATATAGGATGATTGACATTACATAGCAGTTCTGAACGTTTTTGTTTCTGTTGCCTGAAATCTCTTTTTCATTTGTGTGGAAATTGCCCAGCATTAAATGCCATATAGGATGATTGACATTACATAGCAGTTCTGAACATTTTTTGTTTCTGTTGCCTGAAATCTACTTTTTTCATTTGTGTGGAAATTGCCAGCATTAAATGCCATATAGGATGATTGACATTACATAGCAGTTCTGAACATTTTTTGTTTCTGTTTGCCTGAAATCTCTTTTTCATTTGTGTAGGTATTACTTAGCATTAAATGCCATGTAGGATGATTGACATTACATAGCAGTTCTGAACATTTTTTTTGTTTCTGTTGCCTGAAATCTCTTTTTCATTTGTGTGGAAATTGCCCAGCATTAAATGCCATATAGGATGATTGACATTACATAGCAGTTCTGAACATTTTTTTGTTTCTGTTGCCTGAAATCTCTTTTTTTCATTTGTGAGGAAATTGCCCAGCATTAAATGCCATATAGGATGATTGACATTACATAGCAGTTCTGAACATTTTTTGTTTCTGTTGCCTGAAATCTCTTTTTCATTTGTGTGGAAATTGCCCAGCATTAAATGCCATATGAGATGATTGACATTACATAGCAGTTCTGAACATTTTGTTTCTGTTGCTGAAATCTCTTTTTCATTTGTGAGGAAATTGCCCAGCATTAAATGCCATATAGGATGATTGACATTACATAACAGTTCTGAACATTTTTTGTTTCTGTTGCCTGAAATCTCTTTTTCATTTGTGTGAAGTACCCAGCATTAAATGCCATATAGGATGATTGACATTACATAGCAGTTCTGAACATTTTTTGTTTCTGTTGCCTGAAATCTCTTTTTCATTTGTGTGGAAATTGCCCAGCATTAAATGCCATATAGGATGATTGACATTACATGATTTCTGAACATTTTTTGTTTCTGTTGCCTGAAATCTCTTTTTCATTTGTGTGGAAATTGCCCAGCATTAAATGCCATATAGGATGATTGACATTACATAGCAGTTCTGAACATTTTGTTTCTGTTGCCTGAAATCTCTTTTTTTTCATTTGTGAGAAGTGCCCAGCATTAAATGCCATATAGGATGATTGACATTACATAGCAGTTCTGAACATTTTTTTGTTTCCTGTTGCCTGAAATCTCTTTTTCATTTGTGTGGAAATTGCCCAGCATTAAATGCCATATAGGATGATTGACATTACATGGCAGTTCTGAACATTTTTGTTTCTGTTGCCTGAAATCTCTTTTTCATTTGTGAAATTGCCCAGCATTAAATGCCATATGGGATGATTGACATTACATAGCAGTTCTGAACATTTTTGTTTCTGTTGCCTGAAATCTCTTTTTCATTTGTGTGGAAATTGCCCAGCATTAAATGCCATATAGGATGATTGACATTACATAGCAGTTCTGAACATTTTTTGTTTCTGTTGCCTGAAATCTCTTTTTCATTTGTGTGGAAATTTTTAGCATTAAATGCCATATAGGATGATTGACATTACATAGCAGTTCTGAACATTTTTTGTTTCTGTTGCCTGAAATCTCTTTTTCATTTGTGAGGAAATTGCCCAGCATTAAATGCCATATAAGGATGATTGACATTACATAGCAGTTCTGAACATTTTTTGTTTCTGTTGCCTGAAATCTCTTTTTCATTTGTGTGGAAATTGCCCAGCATTAAATGCCATATAGGATGATTGACATTACATAGCAGTTCTGAACATTTTTTGTTTCTGTTGCCTGAAATCTCTTTTTCATTTGTGAGGAAATTACCCAGCATTAAATGCCATATAGGATGATTGACATTACATAGCAGTTCTGAACATTTTTTATTTCTGTTGCCTGAAATCTCTTTTTCATTTGTGTAAGAATTGCCCAGCATTAAATGCCATATAGGATGATTGACATTACATAGCAGTTCTGAACATTTTTTTGTTTCTGTTGCCTGAAATCTCTTTTTCATTTGTGTGGAAATTGCCCAGCATTAAATGCCATATAGGATGATTGACATTACATAGCAGTTCTGAACATTTTTTGTTTCTGTTGCCTGAAATCTCTTTTTCATTTGTGTGGAAATTGCCCAGCATTAAATGCCATATAGGATGATTGACATTACATAGCAGTTCTGAACATTTTTTTGTTTCTGTTGCCTGAAATCTCTTTTTCATTTGTGTGGAAATTGCCCAGCATTAAATGCCATATAGGATGATTGACATTACATAGCAGTTCTGAACTTTGTTTTTGTTTCTGTTGCCTGAAATCTCTTTTTCATTTGTGTGAAATTGCCCAGCATTAAATGCCATATAGGATGATTGACATTACATAGCAGTTCTGAACATTTTTTTTGTTTCTGTTGCCTGAAATCTCTTTTTCATTTGTGTGGAAATTGCCCAGCATTAAATGCCACATATAGGATGATTGACATTACATAGCAGTTCTGAACATTTTTGTTTCTGTTGCCTGAAATCTCTTTTTCATTTGTGAGGAAATTGCCCAGCATTAAATGCCATATAGGATGATTGACATTACATAGCAGTTCTGAACATTTTTTGTTTACCTGTTGCCTGAAATCTCTTTTTCATTTGTGTAGGTACAGCATTAAATGCCATATAGGATGATTGACATTACATAGCAGTTCTGAACATTTTTGTTTCTGTTGCCTGAAATCTCTTTTTCATTTGTGAGGAAATTGCCCAGCATTAAATGCCATATAGGATGATTGACATTACATAGCAGTTCTGAACATTTTTGTTTTCTGTTGCCTGAAATCTCTTTTTCATTTGTGAGGAAATTACCAGCATTAAATGCCATATAGGATGATTGACATTACATAGCAGTTCTGAACATTTTTTGTTTCTGTTGCCTGAAATCTCTTTTTCATTTGTGGGGAAATTGCCCAGCATTAAATGCCATATAGGATGATTGACATTACATGGCAGTTCTGAACATTTTTGTTTCTGTTGTTGCCTGAAATCTCTTTTCATTTGTGTGGAAATTGCCCAGCATTAAATGCCATATAGGATGATTGACATTACATAGCAGTTCTGAACATTTTGTTTCTGTTGCCTGAAATCTCTTTTTCATTTGTGAGGAAATTGCCCAGCATTAAATGCCATATAGGATGATTGACATTACATAGCAGTTCTGAACATTTTTGTTTCTGTTGCCTGAAATCTCTTTTTCATTTGTGTGGAAATTGCCCAGCATTAAATGCCATATAGGATGATTGACATTACATAGCAGTTCTGAACATTTTTTGTTTCTGTTGCCTGAAATCTCTTTTTCATTTGTGGAAATTGCCCAGCATTGACCTGCCATATAGGATGATTGACATTACATAGCAGTTCTGAACATTTTTTGTTTCTGTTGCCTGAAATCTCTTTTTCATTTGTGTGGAAATTACCCAGCATTAAATGCCATATAGGATGATTGACATTACATAGCAGTTCTGAACATTTTTTTGTTTCTGTTGCCTGAAATCTCTTTTTCATTTGTGTGGAAATTGCCAGCATTAAATGCCATATAGGATGATTGACATTACATAGCAGTTCTAGACATTTTTTGTTTCTGTTGCCTGAAATCTCTTTTTCATTTGTGTGGAAATTGCCCAGCATTAAATGCCATATGGGATGATTGACATTACATAGCAGTTCTGAACATTTTTTGTTTCTGTTGCCTGAAATCTCTTTTTCATTTGTGTGGAAATTGCCCAGCATTAAATGCCATATAGGATGATTGACATTACATAGCAGTTCTGAACATTTTTTGTTTCTGTTGCCTGAAATCTCTTTTCATTTGTGTGGAAATTGCCCAGCATTAAATGCCATATAGGATGATTGACATTACATAGCAGTTCTGAACATTTTTTGTTTCTGTTGCCTGAAATCTCTTTTCATTTTGTGTGGAAATTGCCCAGCATTAAATGCCATATAGGATGATTGACATTACATAGCAGTTCTGAACATTTTTTGTTTCTGTTGCCTGAAATCTCTTTTTCATTTGTGTAGAAGTGCCCAGCATTAAATGCCATATAGGATGATTGACATTACATAGCAGTTCTGAACATTTTTTGTTTCTGTTGCCTGAAATCTCTTTTTCATTTGTGTGGAAATTGCCCAGCATTAAATGCCATATAGGATGATTGACATTACATAGCAGTTCTGAACATTTTTGTTTCTGTTGCCTGAAATCTCTTTTTCATTTGTGAGGAAATTGCCCAGCATTAAATGCCATATAGGATGATTAACATTATATGCCAGTTCTGAACATTTTTTGTTTCTGTTGCCTGAAATCTCTTTTTCATTTGTGAGGAAATTGCCCAGCATTAAATGCCATATGGGATGATTGACATTACATAGCAGTTCTGAACATTTTTTGTTTCTGTTGCCTGAAATCTCTTTTTCATTGTGAGGAAATTGCCCAGCATTAAATGCCATATAGGATGATTGACATTACATAGCAGTTCTGAACATTTTTTGTTTCTGTTGCCTGAAATCTCTTTTTCATTTGTGTAGAGTGCCCAGCATTAAATGCCATATAGGATGATTGACATTACATAGCAGTTCTGAACATTTTTTGTTTCTGTTGCCTGAAATCTCTTTTTCATTTTGGCAGAAATTGCAACATTAAATGCCATATGAGATGATTGACATTACATAGCAGTTCTGAACATTTTTTGTTTCTGTTGCCTGAAATCTCTTTTTTCATTTGTGAGGAAATTGCCCAGCATTAAATGCCATATAGGACAGTTGACATTACATAGCAGTTCTGAACATTTTTTGTTTCTGTTGCCTGAAATCTCTTTTTCATTTGTGAGGAAATTGCCCAGCATTAAATGCCATATAGGATGATTGACATTACATAGCAGTTCTGAACATTTTTGTTTCTGTTGCCTGAAATCTCTTTTTCATTTGTGAGGAAATTGCCCAGCATTAAATGCCATATAGGATAATTGACATTACATAGCAGTTCTGAACATTTTTGTTTCTGTTGCCTGAAATCTCTTTTTCATTTGTGAGGAAGTGCCCAGCATTAAATGCCATATAGGATGATTGACATTACATAGCAGTTCTGAACATTTTTTGTTTCTGTTGCCTGAAATCTCTTTTTCATTTGTGAGGAAATTGCCCAGCATTAAATGCCATATAGGATGATTGACATTACATAGCAGTTCTGAACATTTTTTTGTTTCTGTTACCTGAAATCTCTTTTTCATTTGTGAGGAAATTGCCCAGCATTAAATGCCATATAGGATGATTGACATTACATAGCAGTTCTGAACATTTTTTGTTTCTATTTGCTGAAATCTCTTTTTCATTTGTGAGGAAATTGCCCAGCATTAAATGCCATATAGGATGATTGACATTACATAGCAGTTCTGAACATTTTTTTTGTTTCTGTTGCCTGAAAATCTCTTTTTCATTTTTGTGTAAATTGCCCAGCATTAAATGCCATATAGGATGATTGACATTACATAGCAATTCTGAACATTTTTTGTTTCTGTTGCCTGAAATCTCTTTTTCGTTTGTGAGGAAATTGCCCAGCATTAAACATATAGGATGATTGACATTACATAGCAGTTCTGAACATTTTTTGTTTCTGTTGCCTGAAATCTCTTTTTCATTTGTGAAGTACCCAGCATTAAATGCCATATAGGATGATTGACATTACATAGCAGTTCTGAACATTTTTTGTTTCTGTTGCCTGAAATCTCTTTTTCGTTTGTGAGGAAATTGCCCAGCATTAAATGCCATATAGGATGATTGACATTACATAGCAGTTCTGAACATTTTTGTTTCTGTTGCCTGAAATCTCTTTTCCATTTTGTGAGGAAATTGTAGCATTAAATGCCATATAGGATGATTGACATTACATAGCAGTTCTGAACATTTTTTGTTTCTGTTGCCTGAAATCTCTTTTTCATTTGTGTGAAGTGCCCAGCATTAAATGCCATATAGGATGATTGACATTACATAGCAGTTCTGAACATTTTTTTGTTTCTATTTGCCTGAAATCTCTTTTTCGTTTGTGAGGAAATTGCCCAGCATTAAATGCCATATAGGATGATTGACATTACATAGCAGTTCTGAACATTTTTGTTTCTGTTGCCTGAAATCTCTTTTTCATTTGTGTGGAAATTGCCCAGCATTAAATGCCATATAGGATGATTGACATTACATAGCAGTTCTGAACATTTTTTGTTTCTGTTACCTGAAATCTCTTTTTCGTTTGTGAGGAAATTGTAGCATTAAATGCCATATAGGATGATTGACATTACATAGCAGTTCTGAACATTTTGTTTCTGTTGCCTGAAATCTCTTTTTCGTTTGTGAGGAAATTGCCCAGCATTAAATGCCATATAGGATGATTGACATTACATAGCAGTTCTGAACATTTTTTGTTTCTGTTGCCTGAAATCTCTTTTTCATTTGTGAGGAAATTGCCCAGCATTAAATGCCATATAGGATGATTGACATTACATAGCAGTTCTGAACATTTTTTTGTTTCTGTTGCCTGAAATCTCTTTTTCGTTTGTGAGGAAATTGCCCAGCATTAAATGCTCACCATATAGGATGATTGACATTACATAGCAGTTTCTGAACATTTTTTGTTTCTGTTGCCTGAAATCTCTTTTTCGTTTGTGAGGAAATTGCCCAGCATTAAATACCATATAGGATGATTGACATTACATAGCAGTTCTGAACATTTTTGTTTCTGTTGCCTGAAATCTCTTTTTCATTTGTGTGGAAATTGCCCAGCATTAAATGCCATATAGGATGATTGACATTACATAGCAGTTCTGAACATTTTTTGTTTCTGTTGCCTGAAATCTCTTTTTCGTTTGTGAGGAAATTGCCCAGCATTAAATGCCATATGGGATGATTGACATTACATAGCAATTCTGAACATTTTTTGTTTCTGTTGCCTGAAATCTCTTTTTCATTTGTGAGGAAATTGCCCAAGCATTAAATGCCATATAGGATGATTGACATTACATAGCAGTTCTGAACATTTTTTGTTTCTGTTGCCTGAAATCTCTTTTCATTTGTGTGGAAATTGCCCAGCATTAAATGCCATATAGGATGATTGACATTACATAGCAGTTCTGAACATTTTTTGTTTCTGTTGCCTGAAATCTCTTTTTCGTTTGTGAGGAAATTGCCCAGCATTAAATGCCATATAGGATGATTGACATTACATAGCAGTTCTGAACATTTTTTTGTTTCTGTTGCCTGAAATCTCTTTTTCATTTGTGAGGAAATTGCCCAGCATTAAATGCCATATAGTATGATTGACATTACATAGCAGTTCTGAACATTTTTTGTTTCTGTTGCCTGAAATCTCTTTTTCATTTGTGAGGAAATTGCCCAGCATTAAATGCCATATGGGATGATTGACATTACATAGCAGTTCTGAACATTTTTTTTGTTTCTGTTGCCTGAAATCTCTTTTTCATTTGTGTGGAAATTGCCCAGCATTAAATGCCATATAGGATGATTGACATTACATAGCAGTTCTGAACATTTTTTTGTTTCTGTTGCCTGAAATCTCTCTTTTTCATTTGTGAGGAAATTGCCCAGCATTAAATGCCATATAGGATGATTGACATTACATAGCAGTTCTGAACATTTTTTTGTTTCTGTTGCCTGAAATCTCTTTTTCGTTTGTGAGGAAATTGCCCAGCATTAAATGCCATATAGGATGATTGACATTACATAGCAGTTCTGAACATTTTTTGTTTCTGTTACCTGAAATCTCTTTTTCATTTGTGGAAATTGCCCAGCATTAAATGCCATATAGGATGATTGACATTACATAACAGTTCTGAACATTTTTTGTTTCTGTTGCCTGAAATCTCTTTTTCGTTTGTGAGGATTTTGCCCAGCATTAAATACCATATAGGATGATTGACATTACATAGCAGTTCTGAACATTTTTTGTTTCTGTTGCCTGAAATCTCTTTTTCATTGTGAGGAAATTTACCCAGCATTAAATGCCATATAGGATGATTGACATTACATAGCAGTTCTGAACATTTTTTTGTTTCTGTTGCCTGAAATCTCTTTTCATTTGTGAGAAATTGCCCAGCATTAAATGCCATATAGGATGATTGACATTACATAGCAGTTCTGAACATTTTTTTGTTTCTATTTGCCTGAAGTCTTTTTCATTTGTGTGGAAATTGCCCAGCATTAAATGCCATATAGGATGATTGACATTACACTGCCAGTTCTGAACATTTTTTGTTTCTGTTGCCTGAAATCTACTTTTCATTTGTGTGGAAATTGCCCAGCATTAAATGCCATATAGAATGACATTTGCAGTTCTGTGACATTTTTTGTTTTCTGTTGCCCAAATCTCTTTTTCATTTGTGGAAATTGCCCAGCATTGAAACCTGTATGCTGGGATGATTGACATGCCTTTATGTGATTCTGAACATTTTTGTTCTGGCCTGAAATCTCTTTTCATTTGGGAAATTGCCCAGCATTAAGCTTTCATATAGGATAATTGACAACCACGTAATTCTAAACATTTTGTTTCCTGTTGCCTGAAATCTCTTTTCATTTGTGAGAAATTGCTGGCAATTAAATATATATAGGACAATTGACAAACACATAGCAGTTCTAGACATTTTTTTCTGTGCTAAAATCTCTTTTCATTTTGTATGTGATGAAACCCTTGACATTAAATGCCATATAGGATGATTGACATTACATAGCAGTTCTGAACATTTTTGTTTCTGTTGCCTGAAATCTCTTTTCATTTGTGTGGAAATTGCCCAGCATTAAATGCCATATGGGATGATTGACATTACATAGCAGTTCTGAACATTTTTTTGTTTCTGTTGCCTGAAATCTCTTTTTCATTTGTGTGGAAATTGCCCAGCATTAAATACCATATAGGATGATTGACATTACATGACAGTTCTGAACATTTTTTGTTTCTGTTGCCTGAAATCTCTTTTTCATTTGTGAGGAAATTGCCCAGCATTAAATGCCATATAGGATGATTGACATTACATAGCAGTTCTAGACATTTTTTGTTTCTGTTGCTAAATCTCTTTTTCATTTGTGTGGAAATTGCCCAGCATTAAATGCCATATGGACTGATTGACATTTTACATAGCAGTTCTGAACATTTTTGTTTTCTGTTGCCTGAAATCTCTTTTTCATTTGTGTGGAAATTGCCAGCATTAAATACCATATAGGATGATTGACATTACTTAGCAGTTCTGAACATTTTTTGTTTCTGTTGCCTGAAATCTCTTTTTCATTTGTGTGGAAATTGCCCAGCATTAAATGCCATATAGGATGATTGACATTACATAGCATTTCTGAACATTTTTGTTTCTGTTGCCTGAAATCTACTTTTTCATTTGTGTGGAAATTGCCCAGCATTAAATGCCATATAGGATGATTGACATTACATAGCAGTTCTGAACATTTTTTGTTTCTGTTGCCTGAAATCTCTTTTTCATTTGTGTGGAAATTGCCCAGCATTAAATGCCATATGGGATGATTGACATTACATAGCAGTTCTGAACATTTTTTGTTTCTGTTGCCTGAAATCTCTTTTTCATTTGTGTGGAAATTGCCCAGCATTAAATGCCATATAGGATAGTTGACAATACATAGCAGTTCATGAACATTTTTGTTTCTGTTGCCTGAAATCTCTTTTTTCATTTGTGTGGAAATTGCCCAGCATTAAATGCCATATAGGATGATTGACATTACATAGCAGTTCTGAACATTTTTTTGTTTCTGTTGCCTGAAATCTCTTTTTTCATTTGTGTGGAAATTGCCCAGCATTAAATGCCATATAGGATGATTGACACATTCATAGCAGTTCCTGAACATTTTTTGTTTCTGTTGCCTGAAATCTCTTTTTCATTTTGTGAGGAAATTGCCCAGCATTAAATGCCATATGGGATGATTGACATTACATAGCAGTTCTGAACATTTTTTACATTTCTGTGCCTGAAATCTCTTTTCATTTGTGTGGAAATTGCCCAGCATTAAATGCCATATAGGATGATTGACATTACATAGCAGTTCTGAACATTTTTGTTCCTGTTGCCTGAAATCTCTTTTTTCATTTGTGAGGAAATTGCCCAGCATTAAATACCATATAGGATGATTGACATTACATAGCAGTTCTGAACATTTTTGTTTCTGTTGCCTGAAATCTCTTTTCATTTGTGTGGAAATTGCCCAGCATTAAATGCCATATAGGATGATTGACATTACATGGCCAGTTCTGAACATTTTTTTTGTTTCTGTTGCCTGAAACCTCTTTTTCATTTGTGAGGAAATTGCCCAGCATTAAATGCCATATAGGATAAATTGACATTACATAGCAGTTCTGAACATTTTTTGTTTCTGTTGCCTGAAATCTCTTTTCATTTGTGAGGAAATTGCCCAGCATTAAATACCATATAGGATGATTGACATTTACATAGCAGTTCTGAACATTTTTTGTTTCTGTTGCCTGAAATCTCTTTTTCATTTGTGTGGAAATTGCCCAGCATCAAATGCCATATAGGATGATTGACATTACATAGCAGTTCTGAACATTTTTTGTTTCTGTTGCCTGAAATCTCTTTTTCATTTGTGTGGAAATTGCCCAGCATTAAATGCCATATAGGATGATTGACATTACATAGCAGTTCTGAACATTTTTTGTTTCTGTTGCCTGAAATCTCTTTTTCATTTGTGTGGAAATTGTAGCATTAAATGCCATATAGGATGATTGACATTACATAGCAGTTCTGAACATTTTTTTGTTTCTGTTGCCTGAAATCTCTTTTTCATTTGTGTGGAAATTGCCCAGCATTAAATGCCATATAGGATGATTGACATTACATAGCAGTTCTGAACATTTTTTTTTCTGTTGCCTGAAATCTCTTTTTCATTTGTGTGGAAATTGCCCAGCATTAAATGCCATATAGGATGATTGACATTACATAGCAGTTCTGAACATTTTTTTTGTTTCTGTTGCCTGAAATCTCTTTTTTCATTTGTGTGGAAATTGCCCAGCATTAAATGCCATAGGATGATTGACATTACATAGCAGTTCTGAACATTTTTTGTTTCTGTTGCCTGAAATCTCTTTTTCATTTGTGTGGAAATTGCCCAGCATTAAATGCCATATAGGATGATTGACATTACATAGCAGTTCTGAACATTTTTGTTTCTGTTGCCTGAAATCTCTTTTTCATTTGTGTGGAAATTGCCCAGCATTAAATGCCATATAGGATGATTGACATTACATAGCAGTTCTGAACATTTTTGTTTCTATTTGCCTGAAATCTCTTTTTCATTTGTGTGGAAATTGCCCAGCATTAAATGCCATATAGGATGATTGACATTACATAGCAGTTCTGAACATTTTTTGTTTCTGTTGCCTGAAGTCTCTTTTTCATTTGTGAGGAAATTGCCCAGCATTAAACGTGCCATATAGGATGATTGACATTACATAGCAGTTCTGAACATTTTTGTTTCTGTTGCCTGAAATCTCTTTTTTCATTTGTGTGGAAATTGCCCAGCATTAAATGCCATATAGGATGATTGACATTACACTTGATTCCCAGACATTTTTGTTGTTTCTGTTGCCTGAAATCTCTTTTTCATTTGTGTGGAAATTGCCCAGCATTAAATGCCATATAGGATGATTGACATTTACATAGCAGTTCTGAACATTTTTTGTTTCTGTTGCCTGAAATCTCTTTTTCATTTGTGTGGAAATTGCCCAGCATTAAATGCCATATGGGATAGAGATTGACATTACATAGCAGTTCTAGACATTTTTGTTTCTGTTGCCTGAAATCTCTTTTTCATTTGTGTGGAAATTGCCCAGCATTAAATGCCATATAGGATGATTGACATTACATAGCAGTTCTGAACATTTTTTTGTTTCTGTTGCCTGAAATCTCTTTTTCATTTGTGTGGAAATTGCCCAGCATTAAATGCCATATAGGATGATTGACATTGCATAGCAGTTCTGAACATTTTTTGTTTCTGTTGCCTGAAATCTCTTTTTCATTTGTGTGGAAATTGCCCAGCATTAAATGCCATATAGGATGATTGACATTACATAGCAGTTCTGAACATTTTTGTTTCTATTTGCCTGAAATCTCTTTTTCATTTGTGTGGAAATTGCCAGCATTAAATGCCATATAGGATGATTGACATTACATAGCAGTTCTGAACATTTTTTGTTTCTGTTGCCTGAAATCTCTTTTTCATTTGTGTGGAAATTGCCCAGCATTAAATGCCATATAGGATGATTGACATTACATAGCAGTTCTGAACATTTTTGTTTCTGTTGCCTGAAATCTCTTTTTCATTTGTGTGGAAATTGCCCAGCATTAAATGCCATATAGGATGATTGACATTACATAGCAGTTCTGAACATTTTTTGTTTCTGTTGCCTGAAATCTCTTTTTCATTTGTGTGGAAATTGCCCAGCATTAAATGCCATATAGGATGATTGACATTACATAGCAGTTCTGAACACATTTTTTTGTTTCTGTTGCCTGAAATCACCTTTCATTTGTGTGGAAATTGCCCAGCATTAAATGCCATATAGGATAGTTGACATTACATAGCAGTTCTGAACATTTTTTGTTTCTGTTGCCTGAAATCTCTTTTTCATTTGTGTGGAAATTGCCCAGCATTAAATGCCATATAGGATGATTGACATTACATAGCAGTTCTGAACATTTTTTGTTTCTGTTGCCTGAAATCTCTTTTCATTTGTGTGGAAATTGCCCAGCATTAAATGCCATATAGGATGATTGACATTACATAGCAGTTCTGAACATTTTTTGTTTCTGTTATGAAATCTCTTTTTCATTTGTGTGGAAATTGCCCAGCATTAAATGCCATATAGGATGATTGACATTACATAGCAGTTCTGAACATTTTTTGTTTCTGTTGCCTGAAATCTCTTTTTCATTTGTGTGGAAATTGCCCAGCATTAAATGCCATATAGGATGATTGACATTACATAGCAGTTCTGAACATTTTTGTTTCTGTTGCCTGAGAAATCTCTTTTTTGTTTGTGTGGAAATTGCCCAGCATTAAATGCCATATAGGATGATTGACATTACATAGCAGTTCTGAACATTTTTTGTTTCTGTTGCCTGAAATCTCTTTTTCATTTGTGTGGAAATTGCCCAGCATTAAATGCCATATAGGATGATTGACATTACATAGCAGTTCTGAACATTTTTTGTTTCTGTTGCCTGAAATCTCTTTTTCATTTTATTGGCAAATTGCCCAGCATTAAATCACCATATAGGATGATTGACATTACATAGCAATTCTGAACATTTTTGTTTCTGTTGCCTGAAATCTCTTTTTCATTTGTGTGGAAATTGCCCAGCATTAAATGCCATATAGGATGATTGACATTACATAGCAGTTCTGAACATTTTTTGTTTCTGTTGCCTGAAATCTCTTTTTCATTTGTGTGAAGTGCCCAGCATTAAATGCCATATAGGATGATTGACATTACATAGCAGTTCTGAACATTTTTTTGTTTCTGTTGCCTGAAATCTCTTTTCATTTGTGAGGAAATTGCCCAGCATTAAATGCCATATAGGATGATTGACATTACATAGCAGTTCTGAACATTTTTTGTTTCTGTTGCCTGAAATCTCTTTTTCATTTGTGTGGAAATTGCCCAGCATTAAATGCCATATAGGATGATTGACATTACATAGCAGTTCTGAACATTTTTTGTTTCTGTTGCCTGAAATCTCTTTTTCATTTGTGTAGGTACCCAGCATTAAATGCCATATAGGATGATTGACATTACATAGCAGTTCTGAACATTTTTGTTTCTGTGCCTGAAATCTCTTTTTCATTTGTGTGGAAATTGCCCAGCATTAAATGCCATATAGGATGATTGACATTACATAGCAGTTCTGAACATTTTTTGTTTCTGTTGCCTGAAATCTCTTTTTCATTTGTGTGAAGTGCCCAGCATTAAATGCCATATGGGATGATTGACATTACATAGCAGTTCTGAACATTTTTGTTTCTGTTGCCTGAAATCTCTTTTTCATTTTTGTGTGGAAATTGCCCAGCATTAAATGCCATATAGGATGATTGACATTACATAGCAGTTCTGAACATTTTTTGTTTCTGTTGCCTGAAATCTCTTTTTCATTTGTGTGGAAATTGCCCAGCATTAAATGCCATATGGATGATTGACATTACATAGCAGTTCTGAACATTTTTTGTTTCTGTTGCCTGAAATCTCTTTTTCATTTGTGGGAAATTGCCCAGCATTAAATGCATATAGGATGATTGACATTACATAGCAGTTCTGAACATTTTTTGTTTCTGTTGCCTGAAATCTCTTTTTCATTTGTGTGGAGAGTGCCCAGCATTAAATGCCATATAGGATGATTGACATTACATAGCAGGTTCTGAACATTTTTTTGTTTCTATTTGCCTGAAATCTCTTTTTCATTTGTGTGGAAATTGCCCAGCATTAAATGCCATATAGGATGATTGACATTACATAGCAGTTCTGAACATTTTTTGTTTCTGTTGCCTGAAATCTCTTTTCATTTGTGAGGAAATTGCCCAGCATTAAATGCCATATAGGATGATTGACATTACATAGCAGTTCCTGAACATTTTTTGTTTCTGTTGCCTGAAATCTCTTTTCATTTGTGTGGAAATTGCCCAGCATTAAATGCCATATGGGATGATTGACATTACATAGCAGTTCTGAACATTTTTTGTTTCTGTTGCCTGAAATCTCTTTTTTCATTTGTGTGGAAATTGCCCAGCATTAAATGCCATATAGGATGATTGACATTACATAGCAGTTCTAGACATTTTTTTGTTTCTGTTGCCTGAAATCTCTTTTTCATTTGGCAGGGAAATTGCCCAGCATTAAATGCCATATAGGATGATTGACATTACATAGCAGTTCTGAACATTTTTGTTTCTGTTGCCTGAAATCTCTTTTTCATTTGTGAGAAATTGCCCAGCATTAAATGCCATATAGGATGATTGACATTACATAGCAGTTCTGAACATTTTTTGTTTCTGTTGCCTGAAATCTCTTTTTCATTTGTGTAGAGCCATAGCATTAAATGCCATATAGGATGATTGACATTACATAGCAGTTCTGAACATTTTTGTTTCTGTTGCCTGAAATCTCTTTTTCATTTGTGAGGAAATTGCCTTGTTCGTGCCATATAGGATGATTGACATTACATAGCAGTTCTGAACATTTTTTTGTTTCTGTTGCCTGAAATCTCTTTTTCATTTGTGAGGAAATTGCCCAGCATTAAATGCCATATAGGATGATTGACATTACATAGCAGTTCTGAACATTTTTTGTTTCTGTTGCCTGAAATCTCTTTTTCATTTGTGTGGAAATTGCCCAGCAGTAAATGCCATATAGGATGATTGACATTACATAGCAGTTCTGAACATTTTTTGTTTCTGTTGCCTGAAATCTCTTTTTCATTTGTGTGGAAATTGCCCAGCATTAAATGCCATATAGGATGATTGACATTACATAGCAGTTCTGAACATTTTTGTTTCTGTTGCCTGAAATCTCTTTTTTCATTTGTGAGGAAATTGCCCAGCATTAAATGCCATATAGGATGATTGACATTACATAGCAGTTCTGAACATTTTTTGTTTCTGTTGCCTGAAATCTCTTTTTCATTTGTGAGAGAATTGCCCAGCATTAAATGCCATATAGGATGATTGACATTACATAGCAGTTCTGAACATTTTTTGTTTTCTGTTATGAAATCTCTTTTTCATTTGTGTGGAAATTGCACCCAGCATTAAATGCCATATAGGATGATTGACATTACATAGCAGTTCTGAACATTTTTGTTTCTGTTGCCTGAAATCTCTTTTTCATTTGTGGGGGGGGGTATACAGCATTAAATGCCATATAGGATGATTGACATTACATAGCAGTTCTGAACATTTTTTGTTTCTGTTGCCTGAAATCTCTTTTTCATTTGTGAGGAAATTGCCCAGCATTAAATGCCATATAGGATGATTGACATTACATAGCAGTTCTGAACATTTTTTGTTTCTGTTGCCTGAAATCTCTTTTTCATTTGTGAGGAAATTGCCCAGCATTAAATGCCATATAGGATGATTGACATTACATAGCAGTTCTGAACATTTTTTGTTTCTGTTGCCTGAAATCTCTTTTTCATTTGTGAGGAAATTGCCCAGCATTAAATGTGCCATATAGGATGATTGACATTACATAGCAGTTCTGAACATTTTTGTTTCTGTTGCCTGAAATCTCTTTTTCATTTGTGAGGAAATTGCCCAGCATTAAATGCCATATAGGATGATTGACATTACATAGCAGTTCTGAACATTTTTTTGTTTCTGTTGCCTGAAATCTCTTTTTCATTTGTGAGGAAATTGCCCAGCATTACGTACCATATAGGATGATTGACATTACATAGCAGTTCTGAACATTTTTTGTTTCTGTTGCCTGAAATCTCTTTTTCATTTGTGTGGAAATTGCCCAGCATTAAATGCCATATGGGATGATTGACATTACATAGCAGTTCTGAAACATTTTTTTTTCTGTTGCCTGAAATCTCTTTTTCATTTGTGTGGAAATTGCCCAGCATTAAATGCCATATAGGATGATTGACATTACATAGCAGTTCTGAACATTTTGTTTCTGTTGCCTGAAATCTCTTTTTCATTTGTGTGGAAATTGCCCAGCATTAAATGCCATATAGGATGATTGACATTACATAGCAGTTCTGAACATTTTTGTTTCCATTTGCCTGAAATCTCTTTTTCATTTGTGTGGAAATTGCCCAGCATTAAATGCCATATAGGATGATTGACATTACATAGCAGTTCTGAACATTTTTGTTTCTGTTGCCTGAAATCTCTTTTTCATTTGTGTGGAAATTGTAGCATTAAATGCCATATAGGATGATTGACATTACATAGCAGTTCTGAACATTTTTTTGTTTCTGTTGCCTGAAATCTCTTTTTCATTTGTGTGGAAATTGCCCAGCATTAAATGCCATATAGGATGATTGACATTACATAGCAGTTCTGAACATTTTTTGTTTCTGTTGCCTGAAATCTCTTTTTCATTTTTGTGTGGAAATTGCCCAGCATTAAATGCCATATAGGATGATTGACATTACATATCAGTTCTGAACATTTTTTGTTTCTGTTGCCTGAAATCTCTTTTTCATTTGTGTGGAAATTGCCCAGCATTAAATGCCATATAGGATGATTGACATTACATGGCAGTTCTGAACGTTTTTGTTTCTGTTGCCTGAAATCTCTTTTTCATTTGTGTGGAAATTGCCCAGCATTAAATGCCATATAGGATGATTGACATTACATAGCAGTTCTGAACATTTTTTGTTTCTGTTGCCTGAAATCTCTTTTTCATTTGTGAGGAAATTGCCCAGCATTAAATGCCATATAGGATGATTGACATTACATAGCAGTTCTGAACATTTTTTGTTTCTGTTGCCTGAGGCTCTTTTCATTTGTGTGAAGTGCCCAGCATTAAATGCCATATAGGATGATTGACATTACATAGCAGTTCTGAACATTTTTGTTTCTGTTGCCTGAAATCTCTTTTTCATTTGTGAGGAAATTGCCCAGCATTAAATGCCATATAGGATGATTGACATTACATAGCAGTTCTGAACATTTTTTTGTTTCTGTTGCCTGAAATCTCTTTTTCATTTGTGTGGAAATTGCCCAGCATTAAATGCCATATAGGATGATTGACATTGCATAGCAGTTCTGAACATTTTTGTTTCTGTTGCCTGATCTCTTTTTCATTTGTGAGGAAATTGCCCAGCATTAAATGCCATATAGGATGATTGACATTACATAGCAGTTCTGAACATTTTTGTTTCTGTTGCCTGAAATCTCTTTTTCATTTGTGAGGAAATTGCAGCATTAAATGCCATATAGGATGATTGACATTACATAGCAGTTCTGAACATTTTTTGTTTCTGTTGCCTGAAATCTCTTTTTTCATTTGTGAGGAAATTGCCCAGCATTAAATGCCATATAGGATGATTGACATTACATAGCAGTTCTGAACATTTTTTGTTTCTGTTGCCTGAAATCTCTTTTTTCATTTGTGAGGAAATTGCCCAGCATTAAATGCCATATAGGATGATTGACATTATATAGCAGTTCTGAACATTTTTGTTTCTGTTGCCTGAAATCTCTTTTTCATTTGTGAGGAAATTGCCCAGCATTAAATGCCATATAGAAGAGGATGATTGACATTACATAGCAGTTCTGAACATTTTTGTTTCTGTTGCCTGAAATCTCTTTTTCATTTGTGTGGAAATTTGCCCAGCATTAAATGCCATATAGGATGAGTTGACATTACATAGCGGTTCTAGACATTTTTTTGTTTCTGTTGCCTGAAATCTCTTTTTCATTTGTGAGAATTGCCCAGCATTAAATGCCATATAGGATGATTGACATTACATAGCAGTTCTGAACATTTTTTGTTTCTGTTGCCTGAAATCTCTTTTTCATTTGTGAGGAAATTGCCCAGCATTAAATGCCATATAGGATGATTGACATTACATAGCAGTTCTGAACATTTTTTGTTTCTGTTGCCTGAAATCTCTTTTTCATTTGTGAGGAAATTGCCCAGCATTAAATGCCATATAGGATGATTGACATTACATAGCAGTTCTGAACATTTTTTTGTTTCTGTTGCCTGAAATCTCTTTTTCATTTGTGAGGAAATTGCCCAGCATTAAATGCCATATAGGATGATTGACATTACATAGCAGTTTCTGAACATTTTTTGTTTCTGTTGCCTGAAATCTCTTTTTTCATTTGTGAGGAAATTGCCCAGCATTAAATGCCATATAGGATGATTGACATTACATAGCAGTTCTAGACATTTTTGTTTCTATTTGCCTGAAATCTCTTTTTCATTTGTGAGGGAAATTGCCCAGCATTAAATGCCATATAGGATGATTGACATTACATAGCAGTTCTGAACATTTTTGTTTCTGTTGCCTGAAATCTCTTTTCATTTGTGTGGAAATTGCCTTGCATTAAATGCCATATAGGATGATTGACATTACATAGCAGTTCTGAACATTTTGTTTCTGTTGCCTGAAATCTCTTTTTCATTTGTGTGGAAATTGCCCAGCATTAAATGCCATATAGGATGATTGACATTACATAGCAGTTCTGAACATTTTTGTTTCTGTTGCCTGAAATCTCTTTTTCATTTGTGTGGAAATTGCCCAGCATTAAATGCCATATAGGATGATTGACATTACATGGCAATTTCTGAACATTTTTGTTTCTGTTGCCTGAAATCTCTTTTTTGTTTATTGGCAAATTGCCCAGCATTAAATGCCATATAGGATGATTGACATTACATAGCAGTTCTGAACATTTTTGTTTCTGTTGCCTGAAATCTCTTTTTCATTTGTGTGGAAATTGCCCAGCATTAAATGCCATATAGGATGATTGACATTACATAGCAGTTCTGAACATTTTTTGTTTCTGTTGCCTGAAATCTCTTTTTCATTTGTGTGGAAATTTTTAGCATTAAATGCCATATAGGATGATTGACATTACATAGCAGTTCTGAACATTTTTTGTTTCTGTTGCCTGAAATCTCTTTTTTTTCATTTTTGGCTTTGTGGAAATTGCCCAGCATTAAATGCCATATGGGATGATTGACATTACATAGCAGTTCTGAACATTTTTTGTTTCTGTTGCCTGAAATCTCTTTTTCATTTGTGTGGAAATTGCCCAGCATTAAATGCCATATAGGATAATTGACATTACATAGCAGTTCTGAACATTTTTGTTTCTGTTGCCTGAAATCTCTTTTCATTTGTGTGGAAATTGCCCAGCATTAAATGCCATATAGGATGATTGACATTACATAGCAGTTCTGAACATTTTTTGTTTCTGTTGCCTGAAATCTCTTTTTCATTTGTGGGAAATTGCCCAGCATTAAATGCCATATAGGATGATTGACATTACACAGCAGTTCCTGAACATTTTTTGTTTCTGTTGCCTGAAATCTCTTTTTCATTTGTGTGGAAATTGCCCAGCATTAAATGCCATATAGGATGATTGACATTACATAGCAGTTCTGAACATTTTTTGTTTCTGTTGCCTGAAATCTCTTTTCATTTGTGAGGAAATTGCCCAGCATTAAATGCCATATAGGATGATTGACATTACATAGCAGTTCTGAACATTTTTTGTTTCTGTTGCCTGAAATCTCTTTTTTCATTTGTGTGGAAATTGCACAGCATTAAATACTACATATAGGATGATTAGCCCCATTTAGCAGTTCTGAACATTTTGTTTCTGTTGCCTGAAATCTCTTTTTCATTTGTGAGGAAATTGCCCAGCATTAAATGCCATATAGGATGATTGACATTACATAGCAGTTCTGAACATTTTTGTTTCTGTTGCCTGAAATCTCTTTTTCATTTGTGTGGAAATTGCCCAGCATTAAATGCCATATAGGATGATTGACATTACATAGCAGTTCTGAACATTTTTTTGTTTCTGTTGCCTGAAATCTCTTTTTCATTTGTGTGGAAATTGCCCAGCATTAAATGCCATATAGGATGATTGACATTACATAGCAGTTCTGAACATTTTTTTGTTTCTGTTGCCTGAAATCTCTTTTCATTTGTGTGGAAATTGCCCAGCATTAAATGCCATATAGGATGATTGACATTACATAGCAGTTCTGAACATTTTTTTTGTTTCTGTTGCCTGAAATCTCTTTTTCATTTGTGTGGAAATTGCCCAGCATTAAATGCCATATAGGATGATTGACATTACATGGCAGTTCTGAACATTTTTTTGTTTCTGTTGCCTGAAAATCTCTTTTTCATTTGTGTGGAAATTGCCCAGCATTAAATACCATATAGGATGATTGACATTACACTAGCAGTTCTGAACATTTTTGTTTCTGTTGCCTAAGGAAATCTCTTTTTCATTTGTGAGGAAATTGCCCAGCATTAAATGCCATATAGGATGATTGACATTACATAACCAGTTCTGAACATTTTTGTTTTCTGTTGCCTGAAATCTCTTTTTCATTTGTGTGAAGTGCCCAGCATTAAATGCCATATAGGATGATTGACATTACATAGCAGTTCTGAACATTTTTTGTTTCTGTTGCCTGAAAAATCTCTTTTTTCATTTGTGTGGAAATTGCCCAGCATTAAATGCCATATAGGATGATTGACATTACATAGCAGTTCTGAACATTTTTTGTTTCTTGTTGCCTGAAATCTCTTTTTCATTTATTGGTAAAATTGCCCAGCATTAAATGCCATATAGGATGATTGACATTACATAAGCAGTTCTGAACATTTTTTGTTTTCTGTTGCCTGAAATCTCTTTTTCATTTGTGTGGAAATTGCCCAGCATTAAATGCCATATAGGATGATTGACATTACATAGCAGTTCTGAACATTTTTTGTTTCTGTTGCCTGAAATCTCTTTTTCATTTGTGTGGAAATTGCCCAGCATTAAATGCCATATAGGATGATTGACATTACATAGCAGTTCTGAACATTTTTTTGTTTCTGTTGCCTGAAATCTCTTTTTCATTTGCTTTGAGAAATTGCCCAGCATTAAATGCCATATGGGATGATTGACATTACATAGCAGTTCTGAACATTTTTGTTTCTGTTGCCTGAAATCTCTTTTTCATTTGTGTGGAAATTGCCCAGCATTAAATGCCATATAGGATGATTGACATTACATAGCAGTTCTGAACATTTTTTGTTTCTGTTGCCTGAAATCTCTTTTTCATTTGTGTGGAAATTGCCCAGCGATAAATACCATATAGGATGATTGACATTACATAGCAGTTCTGAACATTTTGTTTCTGTTGCCTGAAATCTCTTTTTCATTTGTGAGGAAATTGCCCAGCATTAAATGCCATATAGGATGATTGACATTACATAGCAGTTCTGAACATTTTTTGTTTCTGTTGCCTGAAATCTCTTTTTCATTTGTGTGGAAATTGCCCAGCATTAAATGCCATATAGGATGATTTGACATTACATAGCAGTTCTGAACATTTTTTGTTTCTGTTGCCTAGAAATCTCTTTTTCATTTGTGTGGAAATTGCCCAGCATTAAATGCCATATAGGATGATTGACATTACATAGCAGTTCTGAACATTTTTGTTTCTGTTGCCTGAAATCTCTTTTTCATTTGTGAGGAAATTGCCCAGCATTAAATGCCATATAGGATGATTGACATTACATAGCAGTTCTGAACATTTTTGTTTCTGTTGCCTGAAATCTCTTTTTCATTTGTGGGGAAATTGCCCAGCATTAAATACCATATAGGATGATTGACATTACATAGCAGTTGAACATTTTTTGTTTCTGTTGCCTGAAATCTCTTTTCATTTGTGGGGAAATTACCCAGCATTAAATGCCATATAGGATGATTGACATTACATAGCAGTTCTGAACATTTTTGTTTCTGTTGCTGAAATCTCTTTTTCATTTGTGTGGAAATTGCCCAGCATTAAATGCCATATAGGATGATTGACATTACATAGCAGTTCTGAACATTTTTTGTTTCTGTTGCCTGAAATCTAACATTTGTGTGGAAATTGCCCAGCATTAAATGCCATATAGGATGATTGACATTACATAGCAGTTCTGAACATTTTTTGTTTCTGTTGCCTGAAATCTCTTTTTCATTTGTGTGGAAATTGCCCAGCATTAAATGCCATATAGGATGATTGACCTTTGTAGTTCTGAACATTTTTGTTTCTGTTGCCTGAAATCTCTTTTTCATTTGTGTGGAAATTGCCCAGTAAATGCCATATAGGATGATTGACATTACATAGCAGTTCTGAACATTTTTTTGTTTCTATTTGCCTGAAATCTCTTTTCATTTGTGTGGAAATTGCCCAGCATTAAATGCCATATAGGATGATTGACATTACATAGCAGTTCTGAACATTTTTTGTTTCTGTTGCCTGAAATCTCTTTTTCATTTGTGTGGAAATTGCCCAGCATTAAATGCCATATAGGATGATTGACATTACATAGCAGTTCTGAACATTTTTGTTTCTGTTGCCTGAAATCTCTTTTTTCGTTTGTGTGGAAATTGCCCAGCATTAAATGCCATATAGGATAGTTGACATTACATAGCAGTTCTGAACATTTTTTGTTTCTGTTGCCTGAAATCTCTTTTTCATTTGTGTACAGAAGTGCCCAGCATTAAATACCATATAGGATGATTGACATTACATAGCAGTTCTGAACATTTTTTGTTTCTGTTTGCCTGAAAATCTCTTTTTCATTTGTGTGGAAATTGCCCAGCATTAAATGCCATATAGGATGATTGACATTACATGCGCAGTTCTGAACATTTTTTGTTTCTGTTGCCTGAAATCTCTTTTCATTTGTGTGGAAATTGCCCAGCATTAAATGCCATATAGGATGATTGACATTACATAGCAGTTCTAGACATTTTTGTTTCTGTTGCCTGAAATCTCTTTTTCATTTTGTGTGGAAATTGCCCAGCATTAAATGCCATATAGGATGATTGACATTACATAGCAGTTCTGAACATTTTTTTGTTTCTGTTGCCTGAAATCTCTTTTTCATTTGTGAGAGTACCCAGCATTAAATGCCATATAGGATGATTGACATTACATGCTGATTTCTGAACATTTTTTGTTTCTGTTGCCTGAAATCTCTTTTCATTTGTGAGGAAATTGCCCAGCATTAAATGCTGTATATGATGATTGACATTACATAGCAGTTCTGAACATTTTTTTGTTTCTGTTGCCTGAAATCTCTTTTTCATTTGTAGGGAAATTGCCCAGCATTAAATGCCATATAGGATGATTGACATTACATAGCAGTTCTGAACATTTTTTGTTTCTGTTGCCTGAAATCTCTTTTTCATTTGTAGGGAAATTGCCCAGCATTAAATGCCATATAGGATGATTGACATTACATAGCAGTTCTGAACATTTTTTTGTTCCTGTTGCCTGAAATCTCTTTTTCATTTGTAGAGGAAATTGCCCAGCATTAAATGCCATATAGGATGATTGACATTACATAGCAGTTCTGAACATTTTTGTTTCTATTTGCCTGAAATCTCTTTTTCATTTGTGAGGAAATTGCCCAGCATTAAATGCCATATAGGATGATTGACATTACATAGCAGTTCTGAACATTTTTTGTTTCTGTTGCCTGAAATCTCTTTTTTTTTTTTCATTTGTGAGGAAATTGCCCAGCATTAAATGCCATATAGGATGATTAGACATTACATAGCAGTTCTGAACATTTTTTGTTCCATATTTACTGAAATCTCTTTTTCATTTGTGAGGAAATTGCCCAGCATTAAATGCCATATAGGATGATTGACATTACATGGCAGTTCTGAACATTTTTTGTTTCTGTTGCCGGAAAT
>JBBBDQ010015503.1:0-18007 GCA_037127315.1 Ascarosepion bandense | reverse complement strand
TCTTTTTCATTTGTGAGGAAATTGCCCAGCATTAAATGCCATATAGGATGATTGACATTACATAGCAGTTCTGAACATTTTTTGTTTCTGTTGCCTGAAATCTCTTTTCATTTGTGAGGAAATTGCCCAGCATTAAATTACATAGGATGATTGACATTACATAGCAGTTCTGAACATTTTTTGTTTCTGTTGCTCAACTTTTTTGTTGAGAATGTTTGGTATTAAATGCCATATAGGATGATTGATATTAGTAGGGCAGTTCTGAACATTTTTTTTCTGTTGCCTGAAATGTCCTTTCTTTTTCTGTTGTGAGGAATGGTTCTGTATTAAAATGCTGTAGATAGATGATTGACATTATATATATGTTCTGAACATTTTTTTGTTTTGTTGCCTGAAATTTCTTTTTCATTTGTGGAAATACCCAGTATTGGAATGTATTATATACAGTGAGGATGATTTAATATTACATAGCAGTTCTGAACATTTTTGTTTCTGTTGCCTGAAATCTCTTTTTTCATTTGTGTGGAAATTGCCCAGCATTAAAATGCCATATAGGATGATTGACATTACATAGCAGTTCTGAACATTTTTTCTTGTTGCCTGAAATCTCTTTTTCGTTTGTGAGGAAATTGCCCAGCATTAAATGCCATATAGGATGATTGACATTACATAGCAGTTCTGAACATTTTTTGTTTCTGTTGCCTGAAATCTCTTTTTCATTTGTGTGGAAATTGCCCAGCATTAAATGCCATATTGATTGACATTACATAGCAAAGTCCTTTCCAACATTTTTTGTTTCTGTTGCCTGAAATCTCCTTTCGTCAGTGAGGAAATTGCCCAGCATTAAATGCCATATAGGATGATTGACATTACATAGCAGTTCTGAACATTTTTTGTTTCTGTTGCCTGAAATCTCTTTTCATTTGTGTGGAAATTGCCCAGCATTAAATGCCATATAGGATGATTGACATTACATAGCAGTTCTGAACATTTTTTTGTTTCTGTTGCCTGAAATCTCTTTTTTCGTTTGTGAGGAAATTGCCCAGCATTAAATGCCATATAGGATGATTGACATTACATAGCAGTTCTGAACATTTTGTTTCTGTTGCCTGAAATCTCTTTTTCATTTGTGTGGAAATTGCCCAGCATTAAATGCCATATAGGATGATTGACATTACATAGCAGTTCTGAACATTTTTTTGTTTCTGTTGCCTGAAATCTCTTTTTCGTTTGTGAGGAAATTGCCCAGCATTAAATGCCATATAGGATGATTGACATTACATAGAAGTTCTGAACATTTTTTTGTTTCTGTTGCCTGAAATCTCTTTTTCATTTGTGTGGAAATTGCCCAGCATTAAATGCCATATAGGATGATTGACATTTACATAGCAGTTCTGAACATTTTGTTTCTGTTGCCTGAAATCTCTTTTTCATTTGTGTGGAAATTGCCCAGCATTAAATGCCATATAGGATGATTGACATTACATAGCAGTTCTGAAACATTTTTTTCTGTTGCCTGAAATCTCTTTTTCGTTTGTGAGGAAATTGCCCAGCATTAAATGCCATATAGGATGATTGACATTACATAGCAGTTCTGAACATTTTTTGTTTCTGTTGCCTGAAATCTCTTTTTCGTTTGTGAGGAAATTGCCCAGCATTAAAATGCCATATAGGATGATTGACATTACATAGCAGTTCTGAAACATTTTTTGTTTCTGTTGTCTGAAATCTCTTTTTCATTTGTGTGGAAATTGCCCAGCATTAAATGCCATATAGGATGATTGACATTACATAGCAGTTCTGAACATTTTTTGTTTCTGTTGCTCGAAATCTCTTTTTCATTTGTGTGGAAATTGCCCAGCATTAAATGCCATATAGATGATTGAGCACATAGCAGTTCTGAACATTTTTTGTTTCTGTTGCCTGAAATCTCTTTTTCATTTGTGGAAATTGCCCAGCATTAAATGCCATATAGGATGATTGACATTACATAGCAGTTCTGAACATTTTTTGTTTCTGTTGCTCGAAATCTCTTTTTTTCATTTGTGTGGAAATTGCCCAGCATTAAATGCCATATAGGATGATTGACATTACATAGCAGTTCTGAACATTTTTGTTTCTGTTGCCCGAAATTTCTTTTTTCATTTGTGTGGAAATTGCCCAGCATTAAAATGCCATATAGGATGATTGACATTACATAGCAGTTCTGAACATTTTTTGTTTCTGTTGCCTGAAATCTCTTTTTCATTTGTGGAAATTGCCCAGCATTAAATGCCATATAGGATGATTGATATTCATAGCAGTTCTGAACATTTTTTGTTTCTGTTGCCTCTTTTTCATTTGTGTGGGAAATTGCCAGCATTAAATGCCATATAGGATGATTGACATTACATAGCAGTTCTGAACATTTTTTGTTTCTGTTGCCTGAAATCTCTTTTTCATTTGTGTGGAAATTGCTTGGCATTAAATGCCATATAGGATGATTGACATTACATAGCAGTTCTGAACATTTTTGTTTCTGTTGCCTGAAATCTCTTTTTCATTTGTGTGGAAATTGCCCAGCATTAAATGCCATATAGGATGATTGACATTATAGCATTCTGAACATTTTGTTTCTGTTGCCTGAAATCTCTTTTTCATTTGTGTGGAAATTGCTTAGCATTAAATGCCATATGGATGATTGACATTACATGAGTTCTGAACATTTTGTTTCTGTTGCCTGAAATCTCTTTTTCATTTGTGTGGAAATTGCCCAGCATTAAATGCCATATAGGATGATTGACATTACATAGCAGTTCTGAACATTTTTTGTTTCTGTTGCCTGAAATCTCTTTCATTTGTGAAATTGCCCAGCATTAAATGCCATATAGGATGATTGACATTACATAGCAGTTCTGAACACATTTTTTGTTCTGTTGCCTGAAATCTCTTTTCATTGTGTGGAAATTGCCAGCATTAAATGCATATAGGATGATTGACATTACATAGCAGTTCTGAACATTTTTGTTTCTGTTGCCTAATCTCTTTACCATTTTATTATTGAAATTGCCAACATTAAATGCATATAGGATGATTGACATTACATAACAGTTCTGAACATTTTTTTGTTTCTGTTGCCTGAAATCTCTTTTTCATTTGTGTGGAAATTGCCCAGCATTAAATGCCATATAGGATGATTGACATTACATAGCAGTTCTGAACATTTTTTGTTTCTGTTGCCTGAAATCTCTTTTCATTTGTGGGAAATTCTTTAGCATTAAATGCCATATAGGATGATTGACATTACATAAGCAGTTCCTGAACATTTTTGTTTCTGTTACCTGAAATCTCTTTTCATTTGTGGAAGTACTTAGCATTAAATGCCATATAGGATGATTGACATTACACAGCAGTTCCTGAACATTTTTTGTTTCTGTTGCCTGAAATCTCTTTTTCATTTGACAGCATTAAATGCCATATAGGATGATTGACATTTACATAGCAGTTCTGAACATTTTTTGTTTCTGTTGCCTGGAAATCTCTTTTTCATTTGTGTGGAAATTGCCCAGCATTAAATGCCATATAGGATAGATTGACATTACACTAGCAGTTCTGAACATTTTTTGTTTCTGTTGCCTGAAATCTCTTTTTCATTTGTGTGGAAATTGCTTAGCATTAAATGCCATATAGGATGATTGACATTACATAGCAGTTCTGAACATTTTTTTGTTTCTGTTGCTGAAATCTCTTTTTCATTTGTGTGGAAATTACTTAATAACATTAAAATGCCATATAGGATGATTGACATTACATAGCAGTTCTGAACATTTTTTGTTTCTGTTGCCTGAAATCTCTTTTCATTTGTGTGGAAATTGCCCAGCATTAAATGCCATATAGGATGATTGACATTACATAGCAGTTCTGAACATTTTTGTTTCTGTTGCCTGAAATCTCTTTTTCATTTGTGTGGAAATTGCCCAGCATTAAATGCCATATAGGATGATTGACATTACATAGCAGTTCTGAACATTTTTTGTTCTGTTGCCTGAAATCTCTTTTTCATTTGTGTGGAAATTGCCCAGCATTAAATGCCATATGAATGTATGACATTACATAGCAGTTCTGAACATTTTTGTTTCTGTTGCCTGAAATCTCTTTTTCATTTATTGAAATTGCCCAGCATTAAATGCCATATAGGATGATTGACATTATAGCAAGTTCTGAACATTTTTTTGTTCCTGTTGCCTGAAATCTCTTGCCATTTGTGAAATTACCTTGTGTACCATATAGGATGATTGACATTACAGCAGTTCTAGGCCATTTTGTTCTGTTGCCTGAAATCTCTTTTTCATTTGTGAAATTGCTTAGCATTAAATGCCATATAGGATGATTGACATTACATAGCAGTTCTGAACATTTTTTGTTTCTGTTGCCTGAAATCTCTTTCATTTGTGTAAGTACTTAGCATTAAATGCCATATAGGATGATTGACATTGCATAGCAGTTCTGAACATTTTTGTTCCTGTTGCCTGAAATCTCTTTTTCATTTGTGAAATTTGTAGCATTAAATGCCATATAGGATGATTGACATTATAGCAGTTCTGAACATTTTTGTTCTGTTGCCTGAAATCTCTTTTTTTTCATTTGTGTGGAAATTGCCCAGCATTAAATGCCATATAGGATGATTGACATTATATACAATTTTTTGTTTCTGTTGCCTGAAATCTCTTTTTCATTTGTGTAAGAGTATAGCATTAAATGCCATATAGGATGATTATTTTATAGCAGTTCTGAACATTTTTTGTTCTGTTGCCTAAATCTCTTTTCATTTGTAAGGAAATTGCCCAGCACATTAAATGCCATATAGGATGATTGACATTACACCAGCAGTTCTGAACATTTTTGTTCTGTTGCCTGAAGCTCTTTTCATTTGTGTGAGAATTGCCCAGCATTAAATGCCATATAGGATGATTGACATTACATAGCAGTTCTAGACATTTTGTTTCTGTTGCCTGAAATCTCTTTTTCATTTGTGAGGAAATTGCCCAGCATTAAATGCCATATAGGATGATTGACATTACATAGCAGTTCTGAACATTTTTGTTCCTGTTGCCTGAAATCTCTTTTTCATTTGTGAAATTGCCCAGCATTAAGTGCCATATAGGATGATTGACATTACATAGCAGTTCTGAACATTTTTTGTTTCTGTTGCCTGAAATCTCTTTTTCATTTGTGTGGGAGAATTACTTGGCATTAAATGCCATATAGGATGATTGACATTACATAGCAGTTCTGAACATTTTTTGTTTTCTGTTGCCTGAAATCTCTTTTTCATTTGTGAGGAAATTGCCCAGCATTAAATGCCATATAGGATGATTGACATTACATAGCAGTTCTGAACATTTTTTGTTCTGTTGCCTGAAATCTCTTTTTCATTTGTGAGAATTGCCCAGCATTAAATGCCATATAGGATGATTGACATTACATAGCAGTTCTGAACATTTTTTGTTTCTGTTGCCACTGAAATCTCTTTTCCATTTATTGAGGAAGTACCCAGCATTAAATGCCATATAGGATGATTGACATTACATAGCAGTTCTGAACATTTTTTGTTTCTGTTGCCTGAAATCTCTTTTTCATTTGTGTGGAAATTGCCCAGCATTAAATGCCATATAGGATGATTGACATTACATAGCAGTTCTGAACATTTTTTGTTTCTGTTGCCTGAAATCTCTCTTTTCATTTATTGTGGAAATTGCCCAGCATTAAATGCCATATAGGATGATTGACATTACATAGCAGTTCTGAACATTTTTTGTTTCTGTTGCCTGAAATCTCTTTTTCATTTGTGTGGAAATTACTTAACCATTAAATGCCATATAGGATGATTGACATTACATAGCCAGTTCTGAACATTTTTGTTTCTGTTGCCTGAAATCTCTTTTCTTTGTGTGGAAATTGCCCAGCATTAAATGCATATAGGATGATTGACATTACATAGCAGTTCTGAACATTTTTTGTTTCTGTTGCCTGAAATCTCTTTTTTGTTGTGGAAATTGCCCAGCATTAAATGCCATATAGGATGATTGACATTGCATAGCAGTTCTGAACATTTTTTGTTTCTATTACTGAAATCTCTTTTTCATTTTGTGTGGAAATTGCCCAGCATTAAATGCCATATAGGATGATTGACATTACATAGCAGTTCTAATTTTTGTTTCTGTTCTTGCCTGAAATCTCTTTTTCAATTTGTGTGGGAAATTGCTTAGCATTAAATGCCATATAGGATGAGTGGTATTACATAGCAGTTCTGAACATTTTTTGTTTCTGTTGCTTGCAATCTCTTTCATTTGTGTGGAAATTGCCCAGCATTAAATGCCATATAGGATGATTGACATTACATAGCAGTTCTGAACATTTTTTGTTTCTGTTGCCTGAAATCTCTTTTTCATTTATTGTGTGGAAATTACTTGTAAGTAAATGCCATATAGGATGATTGACATTACATAGCAGTTCTGAACATTTTTTGTTTTCTGTGCCTGAAATCTCTTTTTTTTTTTTCATTTGTGTGAAGTACTTAGCATTAAATGCCATATAGGATGATTGACATTACATAGCAGTTCTGAACATTTTTTGTTTCTGTTGCCCATGAAATCTCTTTTTCATTTGTGTGGAAATTACTTAGCATTAATGCCATATAGGATGATTGACATTACATAGCAGTTCTGAACATTTTTGTTTCTGTTGCCTGAAATCTCTTTTCATTTGTGTGGAAATTGCCCAGCATTAAATGCCATATAGGATGATTGACATTACATAGCAGTTCTGAACATTTTTTGTTTCTGTTGCCTGAAATCTCTTTTTCATTTGTGTAAATTACTTGACATTAAATGCCATATAGGATGATTGACATTACATAGCAGTTCTGAACTGTTTTTGTTTCTATTGCCTGAAATCTCTTTTTCATTTGTGAGAGTAGCATTAAATGCCATATAGGATGATTGACATTATAGCAGTTCTGAACATTTTGTTTCTGTTGCCTGAAATCTCTTTTTCATTTGTGTGGAAATTGCCCAGCATTAAATGCCATATAGGATGATTGACATTACATAGCAGTTCTGAACATTTTTTGTTTCTGTTGCCTGAAATCTCTTTTTCATTTGTGGAAATTGCTTAGCATTAAATGCCATATAGGATGATTAACATTACATATACAGTTCTGAACATTTTGTTTCTGTTTGCCTGAAATCTCTTTCATTTGTGTGGAAATTGCCCAGCATTAAATGCCTTATAGGATGATTGACATTACATAGCAGTTCTGAACATTTTGTTTCTGTTGCCTGAAATCTCTTTCATTTGTGTGGAAATTGCCCAGCATTAAATGCCATATAGGATGATTGACATTACATAGCAGTTCTGAACATTTTTTGTTTCTGTGCCCTGAGAAATCTCTTTTTCATTTGTGAAGGAAATTGCCCAGCATTAAATGCCATATAGGATGATTGACATTACATAGCAGTTCTGAACATTTTTGTTTCTGTTGCCTGAAATCTCTTTTCATTTATTGAGGAAATTACTTAGCATTAAATGCCATATAGGATGATTGACATTATTACATAGCAGTTCTGAAAATTTTTTGTTTCTGTTGCCTGAAATCTCTTTTTCATTTGTGTGGAAGTACTTAGCATTAAATGCCATATAGGATGATTGACATTACATAGCAGTTCTGAACATTTTTTGTTTCTGTTGCCTGAAAATCTCTTTTTTTCATTTGTGAAATTGCTTAGCATTAAATGCCATATAGGATGATTGACATTACATAGCAGTTCTGAACATTTTTTGTTCCTGTTGCCTGAAATCTCTTTTCATTTGTGAGGAAATTGCCCAGCATTAAATGCCATATAGGATGATTGACATTACATAGCAGTTCTGAACATTTTTTGTTTCTGTTGCCTGAAATCTCTTTTTCATTTGTGTGGAAATTGCCCAGCATTAAATGCCATATAGGATGATTGACATTACATAGCAGTTCTGAACATTTTTGTTTCTGTTGCCTGAAATCTCTTTTTCATTTGTGTGGAAATTGCTTAGCATTAAATGCCATATAGGATGATTGACATTACATAGCAGTTCTGAACATTTTTTTGTTTCTGTTGCCTGGAAATCTCTTTTCATTTGTGAGGAGAATTGCCCAGCATTAAATGCCATATAGGATGATTGACATTACACCAGCAGTTCTGAACATTTTTTTTGTTTCTGTTGCCTGAAATCTCTTTTTCATTTGTGAAGTACTGGCATTAAATGCATATAGGATGATTGACATTACATAGCAGTTCTGAACATTTTTTGTTTCTGTTGCCTGAAATCTCTTTTTCATTTATTTGTGGAAATTGTAGCATTAAATGCCATATAGGATGATTGACATTACATAGCAGTTCTGAACATTTTTTGTTTCTATTTGCCTGAAATCTCTTTTTCATTTGTGTGGAAATTGCCCAGCATTAAATGCCATATAGGATGATTGACATTACATAGCAGTTCTGAACATTTTTTGTTTCTGTTGCCAGAAATCTCTTTTTTTCGTTTGTGAGGAAATTGCCCAGCATTAAATGCCATATAGGATGATTGACATTACATAGCAGTTCTGAACATTTTTTGTTTCTGTTGCCTGAAATCTCTTTTCATTTGTGAGGAAGTACCCAGCATTAAATGCCATATAGGATGATTGACATTACATAGCAGTTCTGAACATTTTTGTTTCTGTTGCCTGAAATCTCTTTTTCATTTGTGAGGAAATTGCCCAGCATTAAATGCCATATAGGATGATTAGCGCATTACATAGCAGTTTTGAACATTTTTTGTTTCTGTTACTGAAATCTCTTTTTTCATTTGTGAGGAAATTGCTTAGCATTAAATGCCATATAGGATGATTGACATTACATAGCAGTTCTGAACATTTTTTGTTTCTGTTGCCTGAAATCTCTTTTTTCATTTGTGTGGAAATTGCCCAGCATTAAATGCCATATAGGATGATTGACATTACATGTAAGTTCTGGGTATTTTTGTTTCTGTTGCCTGAAATCTCTTTTTCATTTGTGTGGAAATTGCTTAGCATTAAATGCCATATAGGATGATTGACATTACATAGCAGTTCTGGTATTTTTGTTGTTTCTGTTGCCTGAAATCTCTTTTCATTTGTGAGGAAATTTGCTTAGCATTAAATGCCATATAGGATGATTGACATTACATAGCAGTTCTGAACATTTTTTGTTTCTGTTTGCGCAAAATCTCTTTTCATTTGTGTGGAAATTGCCCAGCATTAAATGTATATAGGATGATTGACATTACATAGCAGTTCTGAACATTTTTTGTTTCTGTTGCCTGAAATCTCTTTTTTCATTTGTGAGGAAATTTTAACATTAAATGCCATATAGGATGATTGAGCATTACATAACTATTTCTGAACATTTTTTGTTTCTGTTGCCTGAAATCTCTTTTTCATTTGTGTGGAAATTGCTTAGCATTAAATGCCATATAGGATGATTGACATTACATAGCAGTTCTGAACATTTTTTGTTTCTGTTGCTGAAATCTCTTTTCATTTGTGAGGAAATTGCCCAGCATTAGAGAAAACACCATATAGGATGATTGACATTACATAGCAGTTCTGAACATTTTTTGTTTCTGTTGCCTGAAATCTCTTTTTCATTTGTGGGAAATTGCCCAGCATTAAATGCCATATAGGATGATTGACATTACATAGCAGTTCTGAACATTTATTGTTTCTGTTGCCTGAAATCTCTTTTTCATTTGTGTGGAAATTGCCCAGCATTAAATGCCATATAGGATGATTGACATTACATAGCAGTTCTGAACATTTTTTGTTTCTGTTGCCTGAAATCTCTTTTTCATTTGTGTGGAAATTGCTAGCATTAAATGCCATATAGGATGATTGACATTACATAGCAGTTCTGAACATTTTTTTGTTTCTGTTGCCTGAAATCTCTTTTTTCATTTGTGTGAAGTACCCCAGCATTAAATGCCATATAGGATGATTGACATTACATAGCAGTTCTGAACATTTTTGTTTCTGTTGCCTGAAATCTCTTTTCATTTATTGAGGAAATTGCCCACAGCATTAAATGCCATATAGGATGATTGACATTATAGCAGTTCTGGAGCATTTTTGTTCCTGTTGCCTGAAATCTCTTTTTCATTTGTGTGGAAATTGCCCAGCATTAAATGCCATATAGGATGATTGACATTACATAGCAGTTCTGAACATTTTTTGTTCCTGTTGCCTGAAATCTCTTTTTCATTTGTGTGGAAATTGCCCAGCATTAAATGCCATATAGGATGATTGACATTACATAGCAGTTCACAGACATTTTTGTTTCTGTTGCCTGAAATCTCTTTTTCATTTGTGTGGAAATTGCTAGCATTAAATGCCATATAGGATGATTGACATTACATAGCAGTTCTGAACATTTTGTTTCTGTTGCCTGAAATTTCTTTTTCATTGTGAGGAAATTGCCCAGCATTAAATGCCATAGGATGATTGACATTACATAGCAGTTCTGAACATTTTTTGTTTCTGTTGCCTGAATCTCTTTTTCATTTGTGTGAAGTACTTAGCATTAAAATACCACGCACTATAGGATGATTGACATTACATAGCAGTTCTGAACATTTTTTGTTTCTGCCTGAAATCTCTTTTTCATTTGTGAGGAAATTGCAACATTACGTCTACATATAGGATGATTGACATTACATAGCAGTTCTGAACATTTTTCGTTTCTGTTGCCTGAAATCTCTTTTCATTTGTGGAAATTGCCCAGCATTAAATGCCATATAGGTTAATTGACATTACATAGCAGTTCTGAACATTTTTTGTTTCTGTTGCCTGAAATCTCTTTTCATTTGTGTGGAAATTGCCAACATTAAATGCCATATAGGATGATTGACATTACCTGCAGTTCTAGACATTTTTTGTTTCTGTTGCCTGAAATCTCTTTTTCATTTGTGAGGAAATTGCCTTTATTAAATGCCATATAGGATGATTGACATTACATAGCAGTTCTGAACATTTTTGTTTCTGTTACCTGAAATCTCTTTTCATTTGAGAATTGCTTGGCATTTAAATGGATGATTGACATTACATAGCAGTTCTGAACATTTTGTTTCTGTTGCCTGCAGCTCTCTTTTTCATTTTGTGAGAAATTGCCCAGCATTAAATGCCATATAGGATGATTGACATTACATAGCAGTTCTGAACATTTTTTGTTTCTGTTGCCTGAAATCTCTTTTTCATTTGTGTGGAAACCTTAGCATTAAATCATATAGGATGATTGACATTACATAGCAGTTCTGAACATTTTTTGTTTCTGTTGCCTGAAATCTCTTTTTCATTTGTGAGGAAATTGCTTAGCATTAAATGCCATATAGGATGATTGACATTACATAGCAGTTCTGAAGACATTTTTGTTTCTGTTTATGAAATCTTTTTCATTTGTGAGGAAATTGCCCAGCATTAAATGCCATATAGGATGATTGACATTACATAGCAGTTCTGAACATTTTTTGTTTCTGTTGCCTGAAATCTCTTTTCATTTGTGTGGAAATTGCCCAGCATTAAATGCCATATAGGATGATTGACATTACATAGCAGTTCTGTTTATTTTTGTTTTCTGTTGCCTGAAATCTCTTTTTCATTTGTGTGGAAATTGCCCAGCATTAAATGCCATATAGGATTGACGTACATAGCAGTTCTGAACATTTTTGTTTCTGTTGCAATCCTCTTTCATTTGTGTGAAGTACTTAGCATTAAATGCCATATAGGATGATTGACATTACATAGCAGTTCTGAACATTTTTGTTTCTGTTGCCTGAAATCTCTTTTTCAATTTGTGTAGTACTAGCATTAAATGCCATATAGGATGATTGACATTACATAGCAGTTCTGAACATTTTTTGTTTCTGTTGCCTGAAATCTCTTTTTCATTTGTGTGGAAATTCTTAGCATTAAATGCCATATAGGATGATTGACATTACATAGCAGTTCCTGAACATTTTTTGTTTCTGTTGCCTGAAATCTCTTTTTCATTTGTGTGGAAATTGCCCAGCATTAAATGCCATATAGGATGATTGACATTACATGTAGTTGAACATTTTTTGTTTCTGTTGCCTGAAATCTCTTTTCATTTGTGTGGAAATTGTAGCATTAAATGCCATATAGGATGATTGACATTGCATAGCAGTTTCTGAACATTTTTTGTTTCTGTTGCCTGAAATCTCTTCATTTGTGTGGAAATTGTAGCATTAAAATGCCATATAGGATGATTGACATTACATAGCAGTTCTGAACATTTTTTTTTGTTTCTGTTATGCAATCTTTTTCATTTGTGTGGAAATTACCCAGCATTAAATGCCATATAGGATAACATTACATAGCAGTTCTGAACATTTTTTGTTTCTGTTGCCTGAAATCTCTTTTTTCATTTGTGAGGAAATTGCCCAGCATTAAATGCCATATAGGATGATTGACATTACATAGCAGTTCTGAACATTTTGTTTCTGTTGCCTGAAATCTCTTTTTCATTTGTGAGGAAATTACTTAGCATTAAATGCCATATAGGATGATTGACATTACATAGCAGTTCTGAACATTTTTTGTTTCTGTTGCCTAGGAAATCTCTTTTTCATTTGTGTGGAAATTGCCCATTAAATGCCATATAGGATGATTGACATTACATAGCAGTTCTGAACATTTTTTGTTTCTGTTGCCTGAAAATCTCTTTTTCATTTATTAGCAACGTAAATGCCATATAGGATGATTGACATTACATAGCAGTTCCTGAACATTTTTTGTTTCTGTTACCTGAAATCTCTTTTTCATTTGTGAGGAAATTGCTTAGCATTAAATGCCATATAGGATGATTGACATTACATAGCAGTTCTGAACATTTTTTGTTTCTGTTGCCTGAAATCTCTTTTTCATTTGTGAAATTGCCCAGCATTAAATGCCATATAGGATGATTGACATTGCTAGCAGTTCTGAACATTTTGTTTCTGTTGCCTGAAATCTCTTTTTCATTTGTATTGAAGTACAGCAATCATCTACATATAGGATGATTGACATTACATAGCAGTTCTGAGCATTTTTGTTTCTGTTGCACAAATCTCTTTTCATTTGTGTGGAAATTACTTAGCATTAAATGCCATATAGGATGATTGACTACATAGCAGTTCTGAACATTTTTTGTTTCTGTTGCCTGAAATCTCTTTTCATTTGTGAGGAAATTGCCCATTAAATGCCATATAGGATGATTGACATTACATAGCAGTTCTGAGAATTTTTTGTTTCTGTTGCCTGAAATCTCTTTTTCATTTGTGAGGAAATTGCCCAGCATTAAATGCCATATAGGATGATTGACATTACATAGCAGTTCTGAACATTTTTTGTTTCTGTTGCCTGAAATCTCTTTTTCATTTGTGTGGAAATTGCCCAGCATTAAATGCCATATAGGATGATTGACATTACATAGCAGTTCTGAATTTATTTTTGTTTCTGTTGCCTGAAATCTCTTTTTCATTTGTGTGGAAATTAGCAGCATTAAATGCCATATAGGATGATTGACATTACATAGCAGTTCTGAACATTTTGTTTCTGTTGCCTGAAATCTCTTTTCATTTGTGAGGAAATTGCCCAGCATTAAATGCCATATAGGATGATTGACATTATATGGTCTGAACATTTTTTGTTTCTGTTGCCTGAAATCTCTTTTTTTTTTCATTGTGAGGAAATTGCCCAGCATTAAATGCCATATAGGATGATTGACATTACATAGCAGTTCTGAACATTTTTTGTTTCATTTGCCTGAAATCTCTTTTTCATTTGTGTGGAAATTGCCCAGCATTAAATGCCATATAGGATGATTGACATTACATAGCATTTCTGAACATTTTTTGTTTCTGTTGCCTGAAATCTCTTTTTCATTTGTGTGGAAATTGCCCAGCATTAAATGCCATATAGGATGATTGACATTACATAGCAGTTCTGAACATTTTTTGTTTCTGTTGCCTGAAATCTCTTTTTTCATTTGTGGGAAATTGCCCAGCATTAAATGCCATATGGGATGATTGACATTACATAGCAGTTCTGAACATTTTTTGTTCCTGTTGCCTGAAATCTCTCTTTTTTTTTTTTCATTTGTGAGGAAATTGCCCAGCATTAAATGCCATATAGGATGATTGACATTACATAGCAGTTCTGAACATTTTTTGTTCCTGTTGCCTGAAATCTCTTTTTTTTTCATTTGTGAGGAAATTGCCCAGCATTAAATGCCATATAGGATGATTGACATTACATAGCAGTTCTGAACATTTTTTGTTTCTGTTACCTGAAATCTCTTTTCATTTGTGTGGAAATTGCCCAGCATTAAATGCCATATAGGATGATTGACATTACATAGCAGTTCTGAACATTTTTTGTTTCTGTTGCCTGAAATCTCTTTTTCATTTGTGAAATTATACAACATTAATGTATAAATTGACATTGTAACAGTTCTGAACATTTTTTTTTTGTTTCTGTTGCCTGAAATCTCTTTTTCAATTGTGAGGAAATTGTAGCAATGCCATATAGGATGATTGACATTACATGGCAGTTCTAGAACATTTTTTGTTTCTGTTGCCTGAAATCTCTTTTCATTTGTGTGGAAATTGCCCAGCATTAAATGCCATATAGGATGATTGACATTACATAGCAGTTCCTGAACATTTTTTGTTTCTGTTGCCTGAAATCTCTTTTTCATTTGTGTAGGAAATTTTAGCATTAAATGCCATATAGGATGATTGACATTACATAGCAGTTCTGAACATTTTTTGTTTCTGTTGCTAAATCCTCTTTTTCATTTGTGAGGAAATTACTAGCATTAAATGCCATATAGGATGATTGACATTACATAGCAGTTCCTGAACATTTTTTGTTTCTGTTGCCTGAAATCTCTTTTTCATTTGTGAGGAAATTGCCAGCATTAAATGCCATATAGGATGATTGACATTACATAGCAGTTCCTGAACATTTTTTGTTCCTGTTGCCTGAAATCTCTTTTTTTTTTCATTTGTGAGGAAATTGCTTGGCATTAAAATGCCATATAGGATGATTGTGTTATAGCAGTTCTGAACATTTTTGTTCCTGTTGCACAAAATCTCTTTTCATTTGTGAGAATTGCTTAGCATTAAATGCCATATAGGATGATTGACATTACATAGCAGTTCTGAACATTTTTGTTTCTAATTTGCCTGAAATCTCTTTTTCATTTGTGTGGAAATTGCCCAGCATTAAATGCCATATAGGATGATTGACATTTACATAGCAGTTCTGAACATTTTTTGTTTCTGTTGCCTGAAATCTCTTTTTTTCATTTGTGTGGAAATTGCCCAGCATTAAATGCCATATAGGATGATTGACATTACATAGCAGTTCTGAATATTTTTTGTTTCTGTTGCCTGAAATCTCTTTTTCATTTGTGTGGAAATTGCCCAGCATTAAATGCCATATAGGATGATTGACATTACATAGCAGTTCTGAACATTTTGTTTCTGTTGCCTGAAATCTCTTTTCATTTGTGTGGAAATTGCCCAGCATTAAATGCCATATAGGATGTGAGCATTACATAGCAGTTCTGAACATTTTTGTTTCTGTTGCCTGAAATCTCTTTTTCATTTGTGAGGAAATTGCCCAGCATTAAATGCCATATAGGATGATTGACATTACATAGCAGTTCTGAACATTTTTTGTTTCTGTTGCTGAAATCTCTTTTCATTTGTGTGAAATTGCCCAGCATTAAATGCCATATAGGATGATTGACATTACATAGCAGTTCTGAACATTTTTTGTTTCTGTTGCCTGAAATCTCTTTTTCATTTGTGTGGAGAGTGCCCAGCATTAAATGCCATATAGGATATGATTGACATTACATAGCAGTTCTGGACATTTTTGTTTCTGTTGCCTGAAATCTCTTTTTCATTTGTGTGGAAATTGTAGCATTAAATGCCATATAGGATGATTGACACATAGCAGTTCACAGACATTTTTGTTTCTGTTGCCTGAAATCTCTTTTTCATTTGCGTGGAAATTGCCCAGCATTAAATGCCATATAGGATGATTGACATTACATAGCAGTTCTGAACATTTTTTGTTTCTGTTGCCTGAAATCTCTTTTTCATTTGTGAGGAAATTGCCCAGCATTAAATGCCATATACGTGATTGACATTACATAGCAGTTCTGAACATTTTTGTTTCTGTTGCCTGAAATCTCTTTTCATTTGTGTGAATTGCCCAGCATTAAATGCCATATAGGATGATTGACATTATAGCAGTTCTGAACATTTTTTTTGTTTCTGTTACCTGAAATCTCTTTTCATTTGTGAGGAAATTGCCCAGCATTAAATGCCATATAGGATGAATGAACATTACAAGCAGTTCTGAACATTTTTTGTTTCTGTTGCCTGAAATCTCTTTTTCATTTGTGTGAAGTACTTAGCATTAAATGCCATATAGGATGATTGACATTACATAGCAGTTCTGAACATTTTTTGTTTCTGTTGCCTGAAATCTCACTTTTCATTTGTGTGGAGATTGCTTGGTAAATGCCATATAGGATGATTGACGTACATAGCAGTTCTGAACATTTTTTGTTTCTGTTGCCTGAAATCTCTTTTTCATTTGTGGAAATTGCCCAGCATTAAATGCCATATAGGATGATTGACATTACATAGCAGTTCTGAACATTTTTGTTTCTGTTGCCTGAAATCTCTTTTTCATTTGTGTGGAAATTGCTTAGCATTAAATGCCATATAGGATGATTGACATTACATAGCAGTTCTGGGCATTTTTTGTTTCTGTTGCCTGAAATCTCTTTTCATTTGTGAGGAAATTGCCCAGCATTAAATGCCATATAGGATGATTGACATTACATAGCAGTTCCTGAACATTTTTGTTTCTGTTGCCTGAAATCTCTTTTTCATTTGTGTGTGGAAATTGCCCAGCATTAAATGCCATATAGGATGATTGACATTACATAGCAGTTCTGAACATTTTTTGTTTCTGTTGCCTGAAATCTCTTTTTCATTTGTGTGGAAATTGCCCAGCATTAAATGCCATATAGGATGATTGACATTACATAGCAGTTCTGAACATTTTTGTTTCTGTTGCCTGAAATCTCTTTTTCATTTGTGTGGAAATTGCCTTGGCATTAAATGCCATATAGGATGATTGACATTACATAGCAGTTCTGAACATTTTTGTTTCTGTTGCCTGAAATCTCTTTTTCATTTGTGTGGAAATTGCTTAACATTAAATGCCATATAGGATGATTGACGTACATAGCAGTTCTGAACATTTTTTGTTTCTGTTGCCTGAAATCTCTTTTTCATTTGTGAGTAGCAACATTAAATGCCTTATGAGTTAGATTGACATTACATAGCAGTTCTGAACATTTTTTGTTTTCTGTTGCCTGAAATCTCTTTTTCATTTGTGAGGAGAAATGGCTAGCATTAAATGCCATATAGGATGATTGACATTACATGGGTCTAGACATTTTTTGTTTCTGTTGCCTGAAATCTCTTTTCATTTGTGAGGAAATTGCCAACGTAAATGCCATATAGGATGATTGACATTACATAGCAGTTCTGAACATTTTTTGTTTCTGTTGCCTGAAATCTCTTTTTCATTTGTGTAGGTAACGCCTTAAATGCCATATGATGGTGTACGTACATAGCAGTTCTGAACATTTTTTGTTTCTGTTGCCTGAAATCTCTTTTTTCATTTGTGGGAAATTGCCCAGCATTAAATGCCATATAGGATGATTGACATTACATAGCAGTTCTGAACATTTTTGTTTCTGTTGCCTGAAATCTTTTCATTTGTGAGGAAATTGCCCAGCATTAAATGCCATATAGGATGATTGACATTACATGGCAGTTCTGAACATTTTTGTTTCTGTTGCCACAATCTCTTTTTCATTTG
>JBBBDQ010015469.1:0-17599 GCA_037127315.1 Ascarosepion bandense | reverse complement strand
GGAAGTGAAGCAGAGATCTAGTAGCGGTCCTTCGTTAGGGTTATTGGAGAAACGCGTGGAAGTCCACCACTCGCGTAAAGGATTGGGAGATTGAAAAATTAAAAGGTGTGGACGCCAGCAGTGTCGGTTACGGGATTTTCGAGCCACTTAGTGTAGTGGGCGTTAAAGTCACCAAACACGAAAATATGGGCAGATGGGTGAGAAGAAATAGCCTTGTCCGATATTGTCAGTGCTGTCAAGTACTGAACAGTCAGAGTAGGAGGGGAGCGGTAGAGGAAGAAGAGTCAGTTAAGTGCCATACGTGATACGCTTGGGCGATCATGTCTCGAAAGAGACATGACTGACTGAGCAGAAGATTATCCGCAAGTAGGTTGCCATTGCTTTCTGCGGTAGACTGGTTGCCGACCAAGGCTATAGAACCCAATCTGTCCTGCTATTTAACCCATAACTGGAAGGAAGAGACGGATTAATACCTTTCCCAGAGGTATTTGCGCGTAAGTGAACCGCAATGGATTCAACTAGAATTCGAACTCGGCTCCCCGGCTTCTCGCTAACTAAAATTAGTTGATGCAAAAATGAAAATGTTAATGCGAAATGAGGTAAAACAGCGAGCTTGAATCTTAATTTTGACATTCGGTTTTGAAATGACTTTCTCTTTATAATCAAATATTTGTGGAAAAATATCTTTAGTAAATGGAAATCAAAATTGACCCATTTTATTTTCTCCAGAAAGAAAAATGTTACATTGTTACATTTTAAATGCAGTTTTTGATAGATTAGTAGTAGGCAAGAAGTGGTGCGCTTGAGAGAGAGAGAGAGAGAGAGAGAGAGAGAGAACCAGTGAGAGAGACTGACTGAATGCAATTATAATAATTGTCTCTTCCTTATGACGTGTTCTAATTGGCGCTCAAGGGGGAGGTAATCATGGCTAATTTTTTTTATGTTATTTTTTTATCCGTACTTCGTAAATTTTCGTTTCTGATGGAATTTCGAAAATATTTAAAAAAAGAGAAAAAAGTTACTGCCGGTGAATTTTTGTTTGTTTTATTTTTCGTTTTCTAAACGAAAATTTGGTATAAATCATTTACCAAAGTAAAATGTCGCTCTTTTTCTTTAAGATGGCAACTATTTCTAAACAAGTTATTTGCTCTTGATTCAAATACCTTGACCTTTTTAATTGGGTACAAAAATGTAAATTTGCAATTAATTAACTAATTAATTGATGGCTTTCATTAATGAAAACTAAATGAGACGATTCGAAATGAATTCAGCTCTTTTGCAAATTCGGTAGATGAATTTTCTTTTGTGAGAATTTATTTGAAGCGTCGTTTTTTCTTGTGAAAAGCCCCTCATTGCAGTTGACATAATTTTTGGACCTACATAAATCGAGCATTTCGGCAAGTGCTTTTATACTTACCTGGCATAGGAGTGAACGGTGATCAGCTAGGCCGTTCTCCCAAGTGAGGCCCATCCATTGCACTCGGTTGGGTTGACCTTTGCGATCGCCCCAAATGTGGGCGACTCGGATGCGCTATTTCTAAGTGTGGGGTCTGCGTCCGCGCTCACCCCGATATGCAATACAAAAACAGCTTTTCTTTTACTTCTTTGAAAGTAAAGTAGGTCCCTCCATTCGATTTCGATACGTAACAATTTTTAAAAATAAAAGTTTTTTGGAAGATTTAATTTTAGCTGTAATTGAAATTTAAGTTACATTTACTAATTCCAGGAGCTTAACTAACCTGGTGTATTTCGAATAAGAATCGAAATTTTTTTCTTTTAAAAAAATTTTCATCCAGAACAACCAAACAGTTTCAATTCTCAGTTTAAAAAAATCTTACAAAAATAAAATACACCTCGCTGACATTATTTTATTCAAATTACCGAATTTAAACTGACTTGAAACAAGTACTTCTTACTCCCTGAAATGTACTATAAAAGCGTTTCTTAACTACTGTATCCTTGTTATCGCCTTATCAGAGGCGATGAATGACATGATATATAGTAGCCGTCAAAAAAAATGCCAAGTATGAGGAGTAGGAGCGATTGTCTGTGGCGGTTAACAGATAGCAGCTTCCTTTTGGAATCATTAAAATTCACGAAACATTTCTTACCCCAGTCCACCACATATTGGAGGTGCTGCGTTATAAGTGGAATTATGTTTTCGTTTTAAGTCTGTTTGTTTTTTCAAGATATTTATTGTATTTGTTCCGTTTATTTCGTGAACTTTTTTTCCCTATTTTTGTCTGCTGTGTTGAGACCATTATGAGTAGATCTCCTAGCCAAATACTGAAAAGGCGCTGACACTGTCTACCTTAAAATAGTCCAAATCGTTGGGAAAAAAAGCGTCATATATTATTAACAAATGCGTCTTGGACACGGGCCATTCATCAATGAAAATGAGCTGTTAGCAATACCAAGTGCTGTAAAAATGCGTATATTTGTCGGAATCAGCGGAGGTCAATGGAGGAGGATCTGAAAATATTACCGAAGGTTTTGGCGAAAAGATCAAAAGCCATGTGGGACGTGCTAGGGGTCAGAAGAAGAAGTGAAGTCGTTGGCGACAAACGTTCTCATGACTAAGAATTTACGACTCAGAGGGAGTACATGGGCACCAGGAAAACTGGTTCATGATGTCTCATTAAATTTTCCTGCGACCATGTGTGTGCCTTTGCACAAATTGGAGCAGTGGAGAAAGTGTCCCGAGTAGCCAGCAAATCGGGAGTCCCGACGGAGAACGTCGGCCTACTGGTCGTACTAAACAGATACAATTTTGAACTTCTACCTACTTTACTTCTACCTGCTTGATTTATCCATCTCTTATCTTTTCTTTGACATCCCCTGTACCTTGCTTTTTCTCTCACTGTATTACTACACCAGTGAGTCTTACATGAATTATGTGAAATGATTATAAAAAAAAAAGTTCGTGCTTTTATGTATGAAGATATTTTTATAAAGTGCGAAATGAATAAATTTCAATAATGATATGAAGTATAGAAGAGATAAAAAATGTAATAATCTATGCGGAATGATAACATTTACTAACAAATGTAAGAGACATCTAAATTTAATGAACAAAAAATTAAGTGCAATATCCATCGCTGTTTACTCTCCTCCTGATTACTCTTCTTCTGCCCTTGCACCCCTCGCCGGGTATTCCCTGATTGTGACACTTTCATACCCTTGTGTCTTAGTAAAGTCGATAAAAATAATTGTTGTATCGTCAAATTAGAACATGAAATTAATATTTTCAAGTAATAAAAAAGTTACAGGAAAGAAGTCCACACACACACACATACACACACACACACACACACACACACACACACACACACACAACGGATAAAGTAAGCAGCATGTTCTTCAATTCCATTAACATTTAAAATGTTAACACTCAGAGATTGGTTTTCCTTTCAATCTAAAAATGCATTTGCATGTTTGTGAAAGTGCCTGATATAATCGCCATTGTTATTTCATTCTTTTTTAATGCACCATTATTATTTGACCAAAAATATACATTCATTTCGACATAGAATCACTGTTTAATATTAAACAATAAATCTATCTAAAAATACATTTATGTGACAAAAGATAAAAAGCTGCGATTAAAAATAAGTATACAAAGAAAGTAAATGAATGACAGAAACGTTAAGTTTTAAAAGGTTTTAAACATGTTCAGTATACTCTTTATTTACACTTAATACTTTGGTTATTTAAACAAGAAAGCTTAGTTTTTGTGTCTTCCTTAATTTTTAATCTTTTTTCTGCAAACTGTTCGTTTTTCTAATTTGATTGCCAACAGATATTTATCTGTTGTATGTTTTTTGGCTTTGAAATTATGTCAGAAAATGAGTCAGAAAATGTTGTTACTAACAAGAAGTTAGCAAAAAGAATTTGTCTTTTGTCTAATAAATATGGTAATTTATTTTATGCGTGTTCTCATGATACATTCGATAAATTGTGTACTAAAATACAAATAACTTTGAATTTTTTAAAATATTTTTTGATTCATTCTTCTCGCTTTTCTTATATTCTTTACATTCAATCTTCTAAATGGTACCTATTTATTTATTTAGTTATCTCAATATCTGCAGAAGCGTTAGTAAAAGTGAAACGTATAAGATTGAGATACTTTTCCTACTTTGTTATTTATTTTCATTCTACCATTCACATGTATGAAAATAGTAAATGTATTTAATTATAAGTTTTGTAAACATACAGATTGAATTCAACATTCAAATTTATGGCACAGAATAGCCTTTTGAATTAAAAGGAAAAGACTCACAATTTGTTTAAAATGAGATCCATAATAAAACACCTGGGTGTTTGCCGATTGTTCAAGGAGCTTGGATCTTTTAAGGAGCATATATTTTAAGCATTTTTACAATTTTTTTTGATTTTCTTGTAGGAACATGGTTTCTTTTAAATACAAAAATATTTCGATAGGGATGTCTGTTATGTATTTAAATACTTGTAAGATAAAGATTTATATTGGTAATACTAAGCATTCTTTGAAAAAATATTTCATCAGCACATTTCTTCATTTAATAATGAGTACAAAGATATATATATATATATATATATATATATATATATATATATATATATAGAGAGAGAGAGAGAGAGAGAGATTTCTATATTTTTCTCAGAGTCTGTTTTGAGGCTAAATTGAAATCTATGCTACATAATAACTTTATTTTGAGAAATTGATTTTGCATTTTGTTTTCAACGGCCTATATAATCAAATGATATGTGCTGGCTGTCATGCTGTCCTTACTTGGAATGAAAAAAATTATTAAAAAAACAAAAAATCTCCAGACTTATTTGAAAAATTCTTGGGTATGCTTGTGTGTCTAAGGGTCAACGTTGAGAATCAAGGCGATCAAATCTATAGTTAATTTTCTGCAAATTGTTCATGATTATAACTCTTTTGGAGAAAGATAATTCTACTGCTTTTCCCGCAGGTTTCAATTCTGTTAATCTTCGCCTAGATTGGTTGCTGATTTAAAGCAAGACATCATTCACCGTGAGCGGGGTTATCCAAAGCCTTAACTTCTTTTAGAGATAAATTAACTATGCCTTTAATTTAATACTTTAGTTTGTTCCTTTGAAATTCACTACTTTTTGACAGAGGAATTTCAACGGAGATGACTTATATTATTATCAATGCTATATCTCGTGAATAGAGAAGTCAACATTGCTTCGTGGCTGACGATTTTCGCATTATTTGGAGGAGGAAAGAAAGCTCAGTGTCGTTTGAAGATCATTTGAGACATGAAATATTTACCATACAGTGATATCTATCTATCTATCTATCTATCTATCTATCTATCTATCTATCTATCTATCTATCTATCTATCTATCTGTCTAAATTTCGTTTTGAAGTAATTTTGTATAATGTTTGCTCAAATTGATAAACATAGCGATAAGTGCCAGGAATATCAAGGATTAAATTGAAAATAAAAAGAATCTGTGTGATAATGCCCTCGAAAATTATTGGTATAGGCTCTTCTTTGTATAATGTTTATATTTGCACGAATGTCTGTGTAGAGTTTAAGTGTTTTATATTAGAATAATATACTTTTTTGAAATGTCAGAATTTTTCATAAAAAGTCCATGAATTTAAAATATGAATCATTTCTTACTTTTATAGGATTCAAAATGAAAGTGGCTGTTGTCAAGAGAACTGAAGTTTGATAGAGAAGAAACAAATGGATGAAATTCAATCACCACTCAAACATTTTTCTTTGAAAGAACGACATGAGATCGTCTCGAAGAAGATCAAAAGACAATCTTTTTTGTCTGCAGCTGTTACAAATAAAAGTAGATTTTGTCAAATATCTGGTTGAGAAGTGTGAGCTAGTGTAAAGGACGGCGGCCCGTAGCTCAATATGACAGCAGATATGACGTCTATTAAACATGTGAAATTTCTTGCTGACAACTGGAGCGGATCTAAACAGCGTGAACTATGAAGAAAAGTCAGCATTACACTTTGCATGTATCAATGGCGATATGCCTCTGGTGGGAGAATAGTAGATTTGAGAATGGCGTCCAAGTTGATAATGGTGATATCGAAGGCAATACTCCATTAAGAGTACGTCAGCGACTATCAAAGTTAATGCAGATATATGTTATTGAACCGCGTAAATCTTCATGGAGAAACACCTCCGATGTTAGCTGTTGAAAAAGAAGTCTCACATTTGGTGTTATTGATCTGGTTTCTTTCAATACTAGCGTGAACTTTACAAATGATTCCAGAAAGAAAACACCGCATGAATAGCGACTCGAGAAGGCTTTTATGCTAATAATAGACTATTTGTATATGCACGGAGCCTGCTACAAACGGTTTGACTGGAATTTATCAAATCAAAACTTGCTATTCCTTACTATAAAAATAATAATTCAAAGCTCGGTATTGTTGAAGAATGAGTGGCGTTGTTTTCAGATTTGTTAGCAACAACTCCTTTCTTTAAAATGGAAGCTCAGATAATTTCTAACAGCAGTTTGAAAACATCATTCGACACTTTAAACAAAAATAGTTGAAACGCCATTTTGTAGTTAGAAGAGCGGTTTGGCTTACATAATCTACACGATCTGAAACAATTGAGCAACCGTGTATAGAAAACGTACGTGATTGTGTGAGATTATTAACTATTCTTGTAGACATTGACGTCAACGAGAGACGTAACGTTTTTTCCAAAAGATCATACATGCATTCGATATGTATACGAGAATTAAAGAAAGATTATCAAAATCAATTATGTTGATAAAAAACTTTCATAATTTGAGCTCAAGAAAAACGCCCGCATTAAACGGAAGTATGAAAAAAGTCCAAGCGTTGATGTTCAAGAAGAAGTGACCATAATTTGTTTCTCCATTACTGTGTTAAAAATACATTTCCTTCAGCGATCTGAAAAGCAGACGCTGTCGTGTTAGGCAGATGTCAGCAACCAAAATGGAGAAGGTTTAACACCACCACGTGATTCATTTGCTTCAATATCGACAAAAATAGTCTGTTGAAATGTTCCAGCACACGGCTTTAATATGAATGCGTGGAACGAAGAAGAATATTGTATTTCGTGTACTTTAAAAAACTCAAGTTTTGCCACAACCAGTAAAATACACGATGTTGCAATGTCTGGCAGCAAAATTTGTAAGTGAAAATGAACTCAGATATGAAAATGAAAGTGTCAAGACATTTGGAAAAAAAAATCGTATATTCACATTTTTGAATGATACATTCTGCCAAAACATTTGATACAATTGATGACTATTATGTATGTACGCACATATACATATGCACATAAACGCATTTTTAAATTGTCGCCTCGGTATTTCGTCGGAAGGATTTTAATAAAATGCGATCAGATATTAATCAGCAGAACTGCAATCATGAAAACAATTACCCCAAAATACACAAGACGATGGACAATTTATGTACAGTTAATGAATTTAATTTCTATCTTTTTTCTTTTTCTTTTTTGCTCGTGAATTTTCTTTCCGTATTTTGTATGATATTGACTTTAAATTTACGTATAACAATTCTGTGTTTAGCCATTGTTTTATTCTTTAAAGTTCATTTTCTTTTTATTAAGTCGGATACGTCATCAGAAAAGAAAATAATTTTTTCGGTTATGCAAGGTCATCGGTGAAATTTTAGGTGTTTTTTCTTTGTCATTTTGTTCTGTAGCATCTTACATGAACACACACGCTCACACAAGATTACCCACACATATATAAATATATGATACATATATATATTTATGTATGTATGGACACATATATATCTATTAATATTTATTTAACCACACATTCATTCTTTCTGTATCTTTCTTACACGCACACATCTTCCAATCAGTCAGTTGAGTGCCATACGTGATACACGCTTGGGCGATCATGTCTCGAAAACCCATCACTGACTGGGCTGACGATTTTCCTGCAGCTCTTGCTATTAATTTCTGCGATAGACTGGTTATGGAAAACTAAGGTTATAGAACCCAATATCTTCTGCTATTTAACCACTGGGGGATCGAGAAGAATTTTCCGTTTTCTAAGGTTGTTGTGATTTCTTTATCCATGCCTACACTCGGTGTCACAGCGCACACCCTGTAATTACAATCATCTGCTCGAAAGGAGTTGCTAAATGAATTGTCTGTAACGTCCGGATGTAAACACCTCAGAAAATATATTTTGTGACCGTACAAACCCAGATGGAAATGTTTGCAATTCTTGATCATGAAAATGTTTACAATTCTTGTTTTGTTTAAATGCAAAGTGTTCTGAAAGTTACTGTTATGCGTTCGAAAAAGCTCAGAAACTATTGAAAAATGTCCGTTGTTTTATTTATCAGTGGGTAACATCACAACACTGATTGGGTTATATAGTCTATGCCTTGACCTAACAATTAGACAATTATTTACACATCACTACAATAATAATAATTATTATTCTTAGGTACCTCCACTTATTTTCAAAAACTAACTTTTAAATTAAAATTCAAAAATAAACTATACTTGAAACAATTATTTCAGATTTTAATTTAAATCTAAATAAATTAAATTTACTATTTTCAATTCGCAAAATGCTATATTGTATTTGAAAAAAGAAATTATTTTAATTTAGAATCTAAAGTTTTGAGATTTTAAAAAATATTTTGAATTTTTGTCCATTTTTGTTGCGATCGACACATTTGTAGGCAAAAGTCAATTCGTTTTATTTCATTTATTCAATATATTTTATTAATTTCAATATACTGGCTGAATATTCGAAAATGTTTTTAGAAATATGTGCGGCAAAATATTCTTTTCATTTTCATAAATGCCTGCGAATATATAGATATTTCTAACTTGTTTATTTAACGTAATTGTTATAAGGTGTGATTGTCTTTGTGTTTATCAGTCCAACGTTAATTGGAACATCTTGTATGTGACTGGCTTATCTTTAATATTTGGGCGCTTATATGGTCTATGCCTTCGCCTAATTGGACAATTCTTCACATCCTTTACAATAATAATAATTATTGTATTCTAAATTAGGTACCTCCACTTATTTTTCAAAAACTAACTTTAAATTAAAAAATTCAAAAATAAACTATTCTTGAAACATCTATTTATTTTTTAAATTCCTAAAATCTAAATGATTAAAATTTAATATTTCCAGTAAGCAAAATACTGTTGTAATTGAGCAGAAACTGTAATTATTGGAATCTAAAGTTTTGAGATTATAAAAATGTTTTTAAATTTTTTTCTCTGCTGTGTGATCGACACACGTTTGTGAAGCAAATGTTAATTCTCGTTTTTAAAATCTTATAAAATAAAATATACATCTCTTAAAATTTATTTTGTGAAAAAATTAACAAATTTATATAAATTCAAATTATATGATTTCTACAAGTATTTTTTCTTTATAGCATGAAATGTAGACTAAAACTATTACTTAATCACGGGTAAGTAATCTTTCTGACCTTTCGCATGATCGTGTGTGATGACAACTAGATGCAACATGTTTTGTCAAGCACCTATGTTGTTGTTCTTTTTAACCCTTTTTTAAAGTACATGAATCGTTAGGAAAGAGTTTCCTGTCCAACACTTTGATTTTTCATATCCTGATATATTTATGTACATTCTTGAATTTGAAAATTCTGATGAACTACTGACATTTTTACTTCTATTTAGAAACACGAATTGCAAATAAAGTTCATCAAAGAATGAAATACGTCAGCTAAGAAAGGTTTGCTTTTTGCTTTTGCTCATATACATGTGTGTATGTCCAGCAGCGGCAACCTGTAGGCATTTCAAATGTTACACCAATTGCGATATTTGGATGGAATAAAAATGTTCTCTGGTCTGAGCCATTTAACTAATTGTTCGTCATTTCCGGTGATTAAAAATTGGATAATGTAAAAAAAAAAAAAAAATGTAAACACAGGTTATTTAACACTAATTACATTTCACTTTTTTGTTCATTTGGTAGTATTCAATCGGTCAAAAGCTTCACATTGGCGAAAAGAGTCTGTACTCAATATATATATAAATGAGAGAGAGAGAGAGAGAGAGAGAGAGAGAGAGAGAGAGAGAGAGAGATGGTCGTATAATTTACCCTGAGCTGGAATCATTCCTTAGATTTTCAAGAAATAAATAAATTATGTATTTTCAAATAAGAATTTAAATTCAAAACCTATTATTTAAAATATGTAATACATAAATATTCCTCAAAACTACAAAATAATAAAATAAACCAACAATAATAACAACATTTACTAACTTTCATTTATTAAACATTCAATTTCCATCACTTAGCATCGTCCATAATGTACTTTGATGTTCAGATTAGTTTCATATATATTTATGTGCATTCTTAAATTTAAAAATTGATGAACTACCGACATTTTTATTTGTATTATTGTGTTAATAAACACAGACTGCGAATAAAGTTGCAAGGTCAAAACCTAAAAGGCCAGCTAAGAAAAGTTGACTTTTTGTTTTTATCATATACATGTATGTGTGTATTATCCTTTTGAGGCATACACCAATTACTGTATTTGGATGGAATAAATGGAATGTAAATGATGTGAGCCATTGAACTAATTGTTCATCATTTCCAGTGATTGGAGTTTATGTAATGTAAAAAATGTAAACAGAAGCTATTAACACTAGTACCGATTAATTTTGCTTCATTTGCTCAATCAACTTTTTGTAATATCTAAGGTAACGATACTTTTGAGAAGCTCTGGTGAATTAAAAATATCAAGAATGACTGTAGATATGGCTGTTCTCGTAATTCTAGATAATGTTTAAAACTCAACAAGATGAAGCTGAGTGTGTGCGTTGTGTTGCAGTGATATCGCTCCGAAGCTGAAAATTGGGAGCAGGTTCGAGTTCCAGTTGAATTCATTGCATTCCCTTACGGACAAATACCCTTGAGAAATGTATTAATCAATCTCTTCCTTCCAGTTGTGAGACAAATAACGGTACATATTGGGTTCTATAGCCTTGGTCGTAGCCATTCTACCGCAGAAAGCAATGGCAACCTACTGCTGGATAATCTTCGACAATCTAATCAAGTCCCTTTCAAGACATGATCACCCAAGCGTGTATCGCATATTCAGCTATACGCCAAGCTTAAAAGGAAATAATAATGATAATAATAATCTTTAATGAAAGAATAAGAGAATATGAGGTCGGCGAACAAATTATTGTTTTTAAATTCACGGCGGTAATAAACTCAAACATATGTCAAGTTTTTTTCTTTTCCGTAAATTTTGATTTTTTATCTTAACAATTATTTTTGTTACCGAAACTGATGATGGTTGCAATTTTTTTTCTTTTAACAAAATACTCTCGATATAGTGATGTTTTGTTCCGTTAAGCAACTATTACGTCCAATTTTTTTTAACCAGCGTCTTTCTCTTTGAATTTTTTCTATATAATATTCTGTTTTACTATTTTAACATAAACATGAATTTTTCTTCATATATTATTTAATTTATGTTTCTTCTTCAGAGCGGTCCTAATAAATAAAACCAACAGTTTTCTTATTATTCGTATTTCCCTTAGTTGTCGATGTTTCGAAATAATTTTTTTACTTTTTATTATTTTTTAAACTATTATAATTTTCTTAAAAACAAAAAAACCAAACAGACAACGGGAAACGAAAAATACGACGAGAAACAGTTTGATCATAATTTCTACGATATTCTTTTTTTGAAAAGAATATATTTATAAATATATTTATTTATTTTTTTATTTATTTATTTATTCATTTTATTTACTTATTTAATTTATTTTATTTTTTGATAACCCTATTTTCGACGACTTTAATGAAAAAAACAACTGAATATACGGTGGGCGAACAAATTATTATTTTTATTTTAAATCTCACAGCACTAATTATCTTAAACACATGTCAACTTTTTCTTTTTACCATTAATTTTTTTTTTTTGGCAAAAATACTTTAGTGTAGTGATGTTTTGTTTCGTTGAGCGGTTGCAACACTTAAACTGTTTTTTCAACCAGCGTCTTTCTCTTTGAATTCCAATCGCGTCTCTGTCAGCTGTCGCTTAAGCAACCCATTTAAGAGAAGAAACTGATTCTAACTTTCACATCCTTGTGTTTCTGTGAAGTCTACCAAAACATTGCCGAGTGTGTATCGTCAAAATGAAGACATCTGATTCAATCTTTAATATCTGCTTAACATTTATAAAAGCATTGAAAGATAAGTATGTGCATTCTGGATAAGATTCCTAACAGGAAATAAGTTCCAAATAACGAATAAAAAACAAATGTTTATTTAATCTTAACACATCGTCTGCCTTTAAGTACATAAAACAAGAAAATACATTGTTTGAATATTTCAAAAACCAACACATGGTAATTTCAGAGATTGCAAGAAAATATTTCAAAGATTTTTGAAAGTTCACAGCTATAAATAAAATTTTCTTGTTGCTTTTTATTTAAATATTCACCTTGAATAGTATTCGAAGTATGAGCAATGGGACCCAAAATGGGCAGTGGAGAAAGAGTGAAATAGACAGAGACAATCTACAAGAATATTTCAGACTGATCATATAACACGGGCGTATATAAATGGTCATGTTTTAACAAAGCTCCAATCAGTCTAATAAACGGCTATCGTGATTGTCCTAGACGTGCGAATTACGTTAAGAAGTTTGTACAGGGAGTCTTGGACAATCCGTCCGGTTCCAAAACTCCTGCGAATCTCCGACCAGTCTGTTGATAAGAGACAAGACCCAAATATATCAAATGTCTATCAAACTAGCCAGCTTGAATGTGAGAGGCCTGAGAGGTCGAGGTAAGGCTGCCATCCTGCTTCATCAGTTCCTAGAGATGGATGTAGCTGCGATCCAGGAGATAGCTTTGTTGGCAGTGTTGGTGCTTTGTCGTCTGTATGTTGAAGAGGACCAACAGGCCAAGAGTGTTGTCCTTGTTGGTTAAGCGTACCCTGTATGTAGAAGTGTGGACCTTGTCCATGTCGGTGCAGGGAGTGGGCAGTTGATCGTGGCTGATATTGTCGTGAAAAGTAGCTTGTTTCGGATCGTTGCAGTTTATGCGTTGACTGACCGGAAGAACACGTCTCGTTTCCTTATCCAGTTGGGGCCATTCCCGGTGGATTCTTCGCGCCTAGTCTTCGTGGGAGACTGGAATACCATCCTAGATCCCAAGTTGAATGGGGGGTGGGAGCTAGCAGGAAGGTGCGTGATAGTAGCCTGTTTGATCTGATCGACGAGTTTGATAGGAGGGAATCTTGCGATATGAACGTTATTGGTATCAGCATCTCTGAATTCAGATTCTTTGAGCATCATCTGGATAAATATCGGAATCATTGAAAGCGTCTGAGGTCGTGAATTTTACCAGCAAAAGAGGGAAGTAACTGCTTAGCAAGTTTGGTTCGCGTGAATGAAGCCAGTCTTGATTTTCTTTTGTAAGTCTCTTGACACAACGAGGCGGTTTTCTGCAAACCCTCCCCTGGGTAAGTTACAGTTCTTTTTGTACCTAGATAATGTGAGAAAATGTTCCCGGCTTTCTCTTTTTGTTATGATCCAAGTCGAGATTTCTAACCTTCCCGGTTTATTTTTGTTACTTTTCACCTTGACTGGTTTAGTTTTTGAATTTTCCCATTTCATATTTATTTTCTCCTCTCTCCTTGTGATATGCTATTTAAATTCGCCGTTTGACAGAATACAAGCAACCACTCTTGATTTTGGGGAGTGGAGGGGGTCTTTCTTTTGTCTGTTTATTTTTGTTTGAATATTATGTTATAGTTCGTTTGCTTTCGATTATTCATCCCCTTCCTCATCTATTTACATATTATTATGTTTTTATATATATTTATACATAAAAAATGTTGTATATAAATTAAATTTTTATCTCATGGGTATTTTATCTTTTTTAGGTTCCCCTGTGTGAATATAGGTAATATGGTATATCATGGGGTTGTAAGGTGACAGTGCAGGTTTTTGTGATGAATAAAGTAATTGTTAAAAGTGATTTGATGTGGCTATTGCTTAATAGGTATGGGATAGTTACTGAAGACCAGCCTCTACCCATCCTTTTTCGTACATGTGCAACATTTTTATATTTTTACAAAAGTAAATCATGCAGTCGATAAACAAATTGTTTTGGAAACGAACACACGTGTGACGCCGTTTTGAGTTCATATAACAAAATTATTTCAGTCGTTGTAAATAAAAAAAAAAGTGAAAAACGTCTCTACTTTAAAAATATACGTATAAATATAGGCGATGATATTAAATTCTTATTTATTTTTTAATCACTCAGCAATTGATTTGTTTTTGTTTCAATTTTAAGATACATTTACGTTTGTGAAAGTACCTGATATCATTTTACATTGATATTTCATTTCTTTTTTATAAAATGTCAACTAATCAATTAATACAAAGATAAATTCATTTTTGACATGAAATCAAAGTTTACTGTTAAACAATAAATCTATCTAAGAAGACATATTTTTGCCAACTACGATTAGAATTAAATTAATACAAAAAAACAATGAGCGTGAATGTCGGAAGACAAAAGCATTAGATTATCAAGAGTTTTAGACATTCAATACATATTTTAACATTTTAATATTTTAGTTATTTAAACGAGCTTAGTCTTGTGTTTTTATTAATATTTTCATCACTTTCTTCTACAAACTTTTGGTTTAATGTTAATTATTTTTTCATTGTCCAAAGAGTTAAAAAATTGTGTTACTAACGAGAGATTAGCAAAACCATTTTTATGTTTTATGTCATTGTTATTTTATTTTATGTTTGTTGTGTCATGTTACATTTGATATATTGTGTACTAAAATACAAAATGATTTTGAATTTATGAAAAATATTTTTACATTCAATCATTTTCACTTATTATATATTCTTTACGTTTAATCTCCCTAAATGATACTTATTCATTAATTTACTTTTTGCGGATCTCTGGAAAGAGTTTTCCTACTTTGTTCTTTACTTTTATTCTACCATTTATTTGTACAAAAATATTAATCGTATTTAACTACAACTTTTGTAAGAAGCAAGGGTTTGAGATTGAAATTGAAATTTATAGCACAAAATATTAATTAATTAAAAAATAGACCTTATAATGTGTTTATAATAAGATTCTTAATAAAACGCATTGGTTTTGCCGGAATTTGTTTAAAGTAGGTCACATACAATATGTTGAGCGAATTGTTTCCATGAGGTCAAAGAAAAACAAATAAGTTTCAATCATTGAACTCATCATATCTGAACAATTGAGTACTTTAATTTATGCTTTTAGTTTGACTACAGCCACAAACACCGGAGTTGTCAGTCTCTCGTTACATATTGTTGTACTTTAAAAAATCCACAAGACAGATTAGTTTTTGGCGCACGTACACTTGAATAGAGATTTTTAGACTTGATTTTCTGCTATTGTTACAAGAACAAATTAACTTGCACCCACTGGTTGCCATGCGTTCACAAAAGAGAAGGCCTGTTAAGATTATTACTTGAACCTCAATTGGTCTTTGATGATTTACTTACAGATCATGTTAAATGTACGAGTCAGCATGGCTGCTATGATCTCTTTTGATATTTTACACCATCTCCAAAATTTTCTTTACATTTGTATCTGTTTGGAAAAAAGAATAATGGATGTGTACTACTGTATTTCTTTCTTTAAGTTTTGAATTACTAATTTATCCACTTCCAACTTACTTGTTATATATATATATACATACATATATATATATATATATATATATATATATACACATACATATATATATGTGTGTGTGTGTGTGTGAAAATCTATAGAACGAATTATAAATCCCATTAGTGATAATTTATTTAAATTTTCTTAAAAATATTAATCTTCTTAGGGCAGTTTTTTACAAAAAGTAAATTTGTTAGAACTATTCAAATATAGAATTATACATATATAAAAATCCTGAAAACGAATGCATTTTTCTCCAAAGCATAGATAACATCTCTCCTGAAGTTGTTGGAAGTTTGTGAATGTCCCATGATCCTCTATTTAATTAGTGGGTTAAGTCCGCCGTTTTTAGTTTCCAATCGTGTTTAGATATTGCAGTTAAAATATTTCAAGGAATTAAACACACACACACACACACACACACACACACACACACACACACACACACACATATATATATATATATATATATATAGGGAGAGAGAGACAAAAATATACATGCACTTTCACATATTTTTATCAGTATAAATACATTTAACAAAAATATATACATTTACACACTCAATTTTACACACTAACTATAATGTACATAATATGTTTATCCTTTGTAAAAAAAAAAAAAAAAAACTATATATATAATGGGCTTTTTATAAAGTTAGCATAAATTTTAAGTATGTTTTTAGAAATTAAAGGTAATTCTGTTTTGGGTGGATTAATTAACTTAGATTGAAAATGATTGTCTAAATTAGGTTTGTGGTCTTTTTAAATTAAGTGCAAATTTTTATGTGGTCTTTCCCATTCTGTCTGCGATGTCAAATTTATTAGCCAGTTTAGCATAAACTTCGTTGCAAAATCTTATTATAATTATATTTTTTATAAGTACTATTACAATTTCATTGTGGATGAATTTGTGATACTCAGGAGTTCGATTCATAAATGATTTTAGATTATCAACTTTAATCAACATCTTTTTAGAATTTTTGGATGTTGTTAATAATAGCTTTTTTAAGATTATGTTGGCATTGGTTAGATGTGTTCAACATGTCAGAATCAAAGGACTCCAGAAGTTTATTACAAAGTGGAGTCATTTGAGATTTTAGATTACATTTTTTCTTTACTTTTAGTGTATTTTGAGAGTTTTTTGGTGAAATTAAATTTTCCATCTAAAACATTTTATATATTCGATTATCATATCAGTAAGTAATAGAGTGAAGGTATGTAGGGAAGAGTAAAGAATATTTTTCAAAGAATATTCTAGAAGTGAAATTATTCATTTTGTTGTACAAATCACGGACTTATAATATCTAAACAGAATTTTCCAAGAAACTCGACTTATGGGATACTAAGGAGCAAATATTTAAGCAGTATCTTGGTAATTTGTTAGGTTAATTCCATGGGGAATAGTAATCCGATGAGGACTCGGTGTGAGAATTTAACAGATTATTTTAATATCATCATAGAGAATAATTATAATATTAATTAATAATATCCATAGCAGATCAACGGGCATGCATAAATTCACTACAACTTAAAGAAAAATTGTAATAATCTCGTAGATTTTCACGTTCAGCCTAACAAAAGTTAAATAGCATTGTATAATTTAACCGTTAAATCTGGAGCCAATTTTGAGACAGGTCAAAACTTTAAGCTCCCCCTGGAGAATATATATATATATATATGTGTGTGTGTGTGTGTGTGTGTGTGTGTGTGTGTGCGTGTGTGTGTGCGTGGCCGTGAACCGGTATTTGACATTTGCTACACGTGTTTCATGATTAATGCTGACTCTCTTCAGGCGAATAAACTTGTAAATTCACTTATCAGAGATCCTTTGTTTTTGTGATGGCTGAAGTTTCGTGTATGAATAGAAAAGTCAAGTAGCGGGCAGGTCAGA
>JBBBDQ010015459.1:0-28236 GCA_037127315.1 Ascarosepion bandense | reverse complement strand
AAAGGCAAAGATTATGGCAGCACATCACCCCTTACATATGGCTACCTACCTCGGAACTGAAACCCCATTGATTATTATGTGTGGGGCAGAGTTGAGTGAAATTCAACAAAACTCCTTGTAATATCAAAGATGAACTAAAGGCAAAGATTATGGCAGCACATCACCCTTACATATGGCTACCTACCTGCCCAGACTGAAACCCATTGATTATTATGTGTGGGGCAGAGTTGAGTGAGAGACCAACAAAACTCCTTGTAATATCAAAGATGAACTAAAGGCAAAGATTATGGCAGCACATCACCCCTTACATATGGCTACCTACCTGTCCAGACTGAAACCCCCTTGATTATTATGTGTGGGGCAGAGTTGAGTGAGAGACCAACAAAACTCCTTGTAATATCAAAGATGAACTAAAGGCAAAGATTATGGCAGCACATCACCCCTTACATATGGCTACCTACCTGCCCAGACTGAAACCCCATTGATTATTATGTGTGGGGCAGAGTTGAGTGAGAGACCAACAAAACTCCTTGTAATATCAAAGATGAACTGAAGGCAAAGATTATGGCAGCACATCACCCCTTACATATGGCTACCTACCTGCCCAGACTGAAACCCCATTGATTATTATGTGTGGGGCAGAGTTGAGTGAGAGACCAACAAAACTCCTTGTAATATCAAAGATGAACTGAAGGCAAGGATTATGGCAGCACATCACCCCTTACATATGGCTACCTACCTGCCCAGACTGAAACCCCTTGATTATTATGTGTGGGAGGGCAGAGTTGAGTGAGAGACCAACAAAACTCCTTGTAATATCAAAGATGAACTGAAGGCAAAGATTATGGCAGCACATCACCCCTTACATATGGCTACCTACCTGCCCAGACTGAAACCCAACAATTATTATGTGTGGGGCAGAGTTGAGGAGAGACCAACAAACTCCTTGTAATATCAAAGATGAACTGAAGGCAAAGATTATGGCAGCACATCACCCCTTACATATGGCTACCTACCTGTCAGACTGAAACCCCATTGATTATTATGTGTGGGGCAGAGTTGAGTGAGAGACCAACAAAACTCCTTGTAATATCAAAGATGAACTGAAGGCAAAGATTATGGCAGCACATCACCCTCCATATGGCTACCTACCTGCCCAGACTGAAACCCCATTGATTATTATGTGTGGGGCAGAGTTGAGTGAGAGACCAACAAAACTCCTTGTAATATCAAAGATGAACTGAAGGCAAAGATTATGGCAGCACATCACCCCTTACATATGGCTACCTACCTGCCCAGACTGAAACCCCATTGATTATTATGTGTGGGGCAGAGTTGAGTGAGAGACCAACAAAACTCCTTGTAATATCAAAGATGAACTGAAGGCAAAAGATTAGCAGCACATCACCCCTTACATATGGCTACCTACCTGCCCAGACTGAAACCCCATTGATTATTATGTGGGGCAGAGTTAGGGGAGAGACCAACAAAACTCCTTGTAATATCAAAGATGAACTGAAGGCAAAGATTAGCAACGGCACATCACCCCTTACATATGGCTACCTACCTGTCCAGACTGAAACCCCATTGGTTATTGTATGTGGGGCAGAGTTGAGTGAGAGACCAACAAAACTCCTTGTAATATCAAAGATGAACTGAAGGCAAACATTATGGCAGCACATCACCCCTTACATATGGCTACCTACCTGTCCAGACTGAAACCCCATTGATTATTATGTGTGGGGCAGAGTTGAGTGAGAGACCAGCAAAACTCCTTGTAAATATCCAAAGATGAACTGAAGGCAAAGATTATGGCAGCACATCACCCCTTACATATGGCTACCTACCTGCCCAGACTGGGAAACCCCATTGATTATTATGTGTGGGGCAGAGTTGAGTGAGAGACCAACAAAACTCCTTGTAATATCAAAGATGAACTGAAGGCAAAGATTATGGCAGCACATCACCCCTTACATATGGCTACCTACCTGCCCAGACTGAAACCCCCATTGATTATTATGTGTGGGGCAGAGTTGAGTGAGAGACCAACAAAACTCCTTGTAATATCAAAGATGAACTGAAGGCAAAGATTATGGCAGCACATCACCCCTTACATATGGCTACCTACCTGTCAGACTGAAACCCCATTGATTATTATGTGTGGGGCAGAGTTGAGTGAGAGACCAACAAAACTCCTTGTAATATCAAAGATGAACTGAAGGCAAACATTATGTATGCCCTCTTCCCTTACATATGGCTACCTACCTGTCCAGACTGAAACCCCATTGATTATTATGTGTGGGGCAGAGTTGAGTGAGAGACCAACAAAACTCCTTGTAATATCAAAGATGAACTGAAGGCAAAGATTATGGCAGCACATCACCCCTTACATATGGCTACCTACCTGTCCAGACTGAAACCCCATTGATTATTATGTGTGGGGCAGAGTTGAGTGAGAGACCAACAAAACTCCTTGTAATATCAAAGATGAACTGAAGGCAAAGATTATGGCAGCACATCACCCCTTACATATGGCTACCTACCTGCCCAGACTGAAACCCCATTGATTATTATGTGTGGGGCAGAGTTGAGTAGAGACCAACAAAACTCCTTGTAATATCAAAGATGAACTGGAAGGCAAACATTATGGCAGCATATCACCCCTTACATATGGCTACCTACCTGTCCAGACTGAAACCCATTGATTATTATGTGTGGGGTGAAGTTGAGTGAGAGACCAACAAAACTCCTTGTAATATCAAAGCTGAGCTGAGAAGGCAAACATTATGGCAGCACATCACCCCTTACATATGGCTACCTACCTGCCCAGACTGAAACCCCATTGATTATTATGTGTGGGGCAGAGTTGAGTGAGAGACCAACAAAACTCCTTGTAATATCAAAGATGAACTGAAGGCAAACATTATGGCAGCACATCACCCCTTACATATGGCTACCTACCTGTCCAGACTGAAACCCCATTGATTATTATGTGTGCAGGGCAGAGTTGAGTGAGAGACCAACAAAACTCCTTGTAATATCAAAGATGAACTGAAGGCAAAGATTATGGCAGCACATCACCCCTTACATATGGCTACCTACCTGTCCAGACTGAAACCCCCATTGATTATTATGTGTGGGGCAGAGTTGAGTGAGAGACCAACAAAACTCCTTGTAATATCAAAGATGAACTGAAGGCAAACATTATGGCAGCACATCACCCCTTACATATGGCTACCTACTGTCCAGACTGAAACCCCATTGATTATTATGTGTGGGGCAGAGTTGAGTGAGAGACCAACAAAACTCCTTGTAATATCAAAGATGAACTGAAGGCAAAGATTATGGCAGCACATCACCCCTTACATATGGCTACCTACCTGTCCAGACTGAAACCCCATTGATTATTATGTGTGGGGCAGAGTTGAGTGAGAGACCAACAAAACTCCTTGTAATATCAAAGATGAACTGAAGGCAAAGATTATGGCAGCACATCACCCCTTACATATGGCTACCTACCTGCCCAGACTGAAACCCCATTGATTATTATGTGTGGGGCAGAGTTGAGTGAGAGACCAACAAAACTCCTGTTGTAATATCAAAGATGAACTGAAGGCAAACATTATGGCAGCACATCACACCCCTTACATATGGCTACCTACCTGCCCAGACTGAAACCCCATTGATTATTATGTGTGGGGCAGAGTTGAGTGAGAGACCAACAAAACTCCTTGTAATATCAAAGATGAACTGAAGGCAAAGATTATGGCAGCACATCACCCCTTACATATGGCTACCTACCTGCCCAGACTGAAACCCCATTGATTATTATGTGTGGGGCAGAGTTGAGTGAGAGACCAACAAAACTCCTTGTAATATCAAAGATGAACTGAAGGCAAGGATTATGGCAGCACATCACCCCTTACATATGGCTACCTACCTGTCCAGACTGAAACCCCATTGATTATTATGTGTGGGGCAGAGTTGGAGGTGAGAGACCAACAAAACTCCTTGTAATATCAAAGATGAACTGAAGAGCAAACATTATGGCAGCACATCACCCCTTACATATGGCTACCTACCTGTCCAGACTGAAACCCCCTTGATTATTATGTGTGGGGCAGAGTTGAGTGAGAGACCAACAAAACTCCTTGTAATATCAAAGATGAACTGAAGGCAAGGATTATGGCAGCACATCACCCCTTACATATGGCTACCTACCTGTCCAGACTGAAACCCCATTGATTATTATGTGTGGGGCAGAGTTGAGTGAGAGACCAACAAAACTCCTTGTAATATCAAAGATGAACTGAAGGCAAACATTATGGCAGCATCACCCCTTACATATGGCTACCTACCTGCCCAGACTGAAACCCCATTGATTATTATGTGTGGGGCAGAGTTGATCAGAGACCAACAAAACTCCTTGTAATATCAAAGATGAACTGAAGGCAAACATTATGGCAGCACATCACCCCTTACATATGGCTACCTACCTGCCCAGACTGAAACCCCATTGATTATTATGTGTGGGGCAGAGTTGAGTGAGAGACCAACAAAACTCCTTGTAATATCAAAGATGAACTGAAGGCAAACATTATGGCAGCACATCACCCCTTACATATGGCTACCTACCTGCCCAGACTGAAACCCCATTGATTATTATGTGTGGGGCAGAGTTGGTGAAACTCCTTGTAATATCAAAGATGAACTGAAGGCAAAAGATTATGGCAGCACATCACCCCTTACATATGGCTACCTACCTGCCCAGAATGAAACCCCCTTGATTATTATGTGTGGGGCAGAGTTGAGTGAGAGACCAACAAAACTCCTTGTAATATCAAAGATGAACTAGAAGGCAAGGATTATGGCAGCACATCACCCCTTACATGGCTACCTACCTGTCCAGACTGAAACCCCATTGATTATTATGTGTGGGGCAGAGTTGGAGTGAGAGACCAACAAAACTCCTTGTAATATCAAAGATGAACTGAAGGCAAAGATTATGGCAGCACATCACCCCTTACATATGGCTACCTACCTGTCCAGACTGAAACCCCATTGATTATTATGTGTGGGGCAGAGTTGAGTGAGAGACCAACAAAACTCCTTGTAATATCAAAGATGAACTGAAGGCAAGGATTATGGCAGCACATCACCCCTTACATATGGCTACCTACCTGTCCAGACTGAAACCCCATTGATTATTATGTGTGGGGCAGAGTTGAGTGAGAGACCAACAAAACTCCTTGTAATATCAAAGATGAACTGAAGGCAAGGATTATGGCAGCACATCACCCCTTACATATGGCTACCTACCTGTCCAGACTGAAACCCCATTGATTATTATGTGTGGGGCAGAGTTGAGTGAGAGACCAACAAAACTCCTTGTAATATCAAAGATGAACTGAAGGCAAGGATTATGGCAGCACATCACCCCTTACATATGGCTACCTACCTGCCCAGACTGAAACCCCATTGATTGTTAATGTGTGGGGCAGAGTTGAGTGAGAGACCAACAAAACTCCTTGTAATATCAAAGATGAACTGAAGGCAAAGATTATGGCAGCACATCACCCCTTACATATGGCTACCTACCTGCCCAGACTGAAACCCCCATTGATTATTATGTGTGGGGCAGAGTTGAGTGAGAGACCAACAAAACTCCTTGTAATATCAAAGATGAACTGAAGGCAAAGATTATGGCAGCACATCACCCCTTACATATGGCTACCTACCTGCCCAGACTGAAACCCCATTGATTATTATGTGTGGGGCAGAGTTGAGTGAGAGACCAACAAAACTCCTTGTAATATCAAAGATGAACTGAAGGCAAACATTATGGCAGCACATCACCCCTTACATATGGCTACCTACCTGCCCAGACTGAAACCCCCATTGATTATTATGTGTGGGGCAGAGTTGAGTGAGAGACCAACAAAACTCCTTGTAATATCAAAGATGAACTGAAGGCAAAGATTATGGCAGCACATCACCCCTTACATATGGCTACCTACCTGCCCAGAATGAAACCCCCTTGATTATTATGTGTGGGGCAGAGTTGAGTGAGAGACCAACAAAACTCCTTGTAATATCAAAGATGAACTGAAGGCAAGGATTATGGCAGCACATCACCCCTTACATATGGCTACCTACCTGTCAGACTGAAACCCCATTGATTATTGGCCAGGGCAGAGTTGAGTGAGAGACCAACAAAACTCCTTGTAATATCAAAGATGAACTGAAGGCAAAGATTATGGCAGCACATCACCTTACATATATGGTACCTACCTGTCCAGACTGAAACCCCATTGATTATTATGTGTGGGGCAGAGTTGAGTGAGAGACCAACAAAACTCCTTGTAATATCAAAGATGAACTGAAGGCAAGGATTATGGCAGCACATCACCCCTTACATGTGGCTACCTACCTGTCAGACTGAAACCCCATTGATTATTATGTGTGGGGCAGAGTTGAGTGAGAGACCAACAAAACTCCTTGTAATATCAAAGATGAACTGAAGGCAAGGATTATGGCAGCACATCACACCCGCATATGGCTACCTACCTGTCCAGACTGAAACCCCATTGATTATTATGTGTGGGGCAGAGTTGAGTGAGAGACCAACAAAACTCCTTGTAATATCAAAGATGAACTGAAGGCAAGGATTATGGCTACATCACCCCTTACATATGGCTACCTACCTGCCCAGACTGGAAACCCCATTGATTATTATGTGTGGGGCAGAGTTGAGTGAGAGACCAACAAAACTCCTTGTAATATATCAAAGATGAACTGAAGGCAAAGATTATGGCAGCACATCACCCCTTACATATGGCTACCTACCTGTCCAGACTGAAACCCCATTGATTATTATGTGTGGGGCAGAGTTGAGTGAGAGACCAACAAAACTCCTTGTAATATCAAAGATGAACTGAAGGCAAACATTATGGCAGCACATCACCCCTTACATATGGCTACCTACCTGTCCAGACTGAAACCCCATTGATTATTATGTGTGGGGCAGAGTTGAGTGAGAGACCAACAAAACTCATACAGCCATCAAAGATGAACTGAAGGCAAAGATTATGGCAGCACATCACCCCTTACATATGGCTACCTACCTGTCCAGACTGAAACCCCATTGATTATTATGTGTGGGGCAGAGTTGAGTGAGAGACCAACAAAACTCCTTGTAATATCAAAGATGAACTGAAGGCAAAGATTATGGCAGCACATCACCTGCCACTGTGGCTACCTACCTGCCCAGACTGAAACCCCCTTGATTATTATGTGTGGGGCAGAGTTGAGTGAGAGATAACAACTCCTTGTAATATCAAAGATGAACTGAAGGCAAAGATTATGGCAGCACATCACCTTACATATGGCTACCTACCTGCCCAGACTGAAACCCCCTTGATTATTATGTGTGGGGCAGAGTTGAGTGAGAGACCAACAAAACTCCTTGTAATATCAAAGATGAACTGAAGGCAAAGATTATGGCAGCACATCACCCCTTACATATGGCTACCTACCTGCCCAGACTGAAACCCCCTTGATTATTATGTGTGGGGCAGAGTTGAGTGAAGACCAACAAAACTCCTTGTAATATCAAAGATGAACTGAAGGCAAAGATTATGGCAGCACATCACCCCTTACATATGGCTACCTACCTGCCCAGACTGAAACCCCCTTGATTATTATGTGTGGGGCAGAGTTGAGTGAGAGACCAACAAAACTCCTTGTAATATCAAAGATGAACTGAAGGCAAAGATTATGGCAGCACATCACCCCTTACATATGGCTACCTACCTGTCCAGACTGAAACCCCATTGATTATTATGTGTGGGGCAGAGTTGAGTGAGAGACCAACAAAACTCCTTGTAATATCAAAGATGAACTGAAGGCAAACATTATGGCAGCACATCACCCCTTACATATGGCTACCTACCTGTCCAGACTGAAACCCCATTGATTATTATGTGTGGGGCAGAGTTGAGTGAGAGACCAACAAAACTCCTTGTAATATCAAAGATGAACTGAAGGCAAAGATTATGGCAGCACATCACCCCTTACATATGGCTACCTACCTGTCCAGACTGAAACCCCATTGATTATTATGTGTGGGGCAGAGTTGAGTGAGAGACCAACAAAACTCCTTGTAATATCAAAGATGAACTGAAGGCAAAGATTATGGCAGCACATCACCCCTTACATATGGCTACCTACCTGCCCAGACTGAAACCCCCTTGATTATTATGTGTGGGGCAGAGTTGAGTGAGAGACCAACAAAACTCCTTGTAATATCAAAGATGAACTGAAGGCAAGATTATGGCAGCACATCACCCCTTACATATGGCTACCTACCTGCCCAGACTGAAACCCCTTGATTATTATGTGTGGGGCAGAGTTGGTGAGAGACCAACAAAACTCCTTGTAATATCAAAGATGAACTGAAGGCAAGATTATGGCAGCACATCACCCCTTACATATGGCTACCTACCTGCCCAGACTGGAAACCCCCTTGATTATTATGTGTGGGGCAGGGGATTGAGTGAGAGACCAACAAAACTCCTTGTAATATCAAAGATGAACTGAAGGCAAAGATTATGGCAGCACATCACCCCTTACATATGGCTACCTACCTGTCCAGACTGAAACCCCATTGATTATTATGTGTGGGGCAGAGTTGAGTGAAGACCAACAAAACTCCTTGTAATATCAAAGATGAACTGAAGGCAAACATTATGGCAGCACATCACCCCTTACATATGGCTACCTACCTGTCCAGACTGAAACCCCATTGATTATTATGTGTGGGGCAGAGTTGAGTGAGAGACCAACAAAACTCCTTGTAATATCAAAGATGAACTGAAGGCAAAGATTATGGCAGCACATCACCCCTTACATATGGCTACCTACCTGCCCAGACTGAAACCCCCTTGATTATTATGTGTGGGGCAGAGTTGAGTGAGAGACCAACAAAACTCCTTGTAATATCAAAGATGAGACTGAAGGCAAAGATTATGGCAGCACATCACCCCTTACATATGGCTACCTACCTGTCCAGACTGAAACCCCATTGATTATTATGTGTGGGGCAGAGTTGAGTGAGAGACCAACAAAACTCCTTGTAATATCAAAGATGAACTGAAGGCAAAGATTATGGCAGCACATCACCCCTTACATATGGCTACCTACCTGTCCAGACTGAAACCCCATTGATTATTGTGTGGGGCAGAGTTGAGTGAGAGACCAACAAAACTCCTTGTAATATCAAAGATGAACTGAAGGCAAAGATTATGGCAGCACATCACCCCTTACATATGGCTACCTACCTGTCCAGACTGAAACCCCCTTGATTATTATGTGTGGGGCAGAGTTGAGTGAGAGACCAACAAAACTCCTTGTAATATCAAAGATGAACTGAAGGCAAAGATTAGCACTTGTAAGCACATCACCCCTTACATATGGCTACCTACCTGTCCAGACTGAAACCCCATTGATTATTATGTGTGGGGCAGAGTTGAGTGAGAGACCAACAAAACTCCTTGTAATATCAAAGATGAACTGAAGGCAAACATTATGGCAGCACATCACCCCTTACATATGGCTACCTACCTGTCCAGACTGAAACCCCATTGATTATTATGTGTGGGGCAGAGTTGAGTGAGAGACCAACAAAACTCCTTGTAATATCAAAGATGAACTGAAGGCAAACATTATGGCAGCACATCACCCCTTACATATGGCTACCTACCTGTCAGACTGAAACCCCCTTGATTATTATGTGTGGGGCAGAGTTTGAGTGAGAGACCAACAAAACTCCTTGTAATATCAAAGATGAACTGAAGGCAAAGATTAGCAGCACATCACCCCTTACATATGGCTACCTACCTGTCAGACTGAAACCCCATTGATTATTATGTGTGGGCAGAGTTGAAGTGAAGATAACAAAACTGCCTTGTAATATCAAAGATGAACTGAAGGCAAACATTATAGCAGCACACATCACCCCTTACATATGGCTACCTACCTGCCCAGACTGAAACCCCCTTGATTATTATGTGTGGGGCAGAGTTGAGTGAGAGACCAACAAAACTCCTTGTAATATCAAAGATGAACTGAAGAGCAAACATTATGGCCGCACATCACCCCTTACATATGGCTACCTACCTGTCCAGACTGAAACCCATTGATTATTATGTGTGGGGCAGAGTTGAGTGAGAGACCAACAAAACTCCTTGTAATATCAAAGATGAACTGAAGGCAAACATTATGGCAGCACATCACCCCTTACATATGGCTACCTACCTGTCCAGACTGAAACCCCCTTGATTATTATGTGTGGGGCAGAGTTGGTGAGGAGACCAGCAAAACTCCTTGTAATATCAAAGATGAACTGAAGGCAAAGATTATGGCAGCACATCACCCCTTGCATATGGCTACCTACCTGCCCAGACTGAAACCCACTTGATTATTATGTGTGGGGCAGAGTTGAGTGAGAGACCAACAAAACTCCTTGTAATATCAAAGATGAACTGAAGGCAAAGATTATGGCAGCACATCACCCCTTACATATGGCTACCTACCTGCCCAGACTGAAACCCCCTTGATTATTATGTGTGGGGCAGAGTTGAGTGAGAGACCAACAAAACTCCTTGTAATATCAAAGATGAACTGAAGGCAAAGATTATGGCAGCACATCACCACTTACATATGGCTACCTACCTGCCCAGACTGAAACCCCCTTGATTATTATGTGTGGGGCAGAGTTGAGTGAGAGACCAACAAAACTCCTTGTAATATCAAAGATGAACTGAAGGCAAAGATTATGGCAGCACATCACCACTTACATATGGCTACCTACCTGCCCAGACTGAAGCCCCCTTGATTATTATGTGTGGGGCAGAGTTGAGTGAGAGACCAACAAAACTCCTTGTAATATCAAAGATGAACTGAAGGCAAAGATTATGGCAGCACATCACCCCTTACATATGGCTACCTACCTGCCCAGACTGAAACCCCCTTGATTATTATGTGTGGGGCAGAGTTGAGTGAGAGACCAACAAAACTCCTTGTAATATCAAAGATGAACTGAAGGCAAAGATTATGGCAGCACATCACCCCTTACATATGGCTACCTACCTGTCCAGACTGAAACCCCATTGATTATTATGTGTGGGGCAGAGTTGAGTGAGAGACCAACAAAACTCCTTGTAATATCAAAGATGAACTGAAGGCAAACATTATGGCAGCACATCACCCCTTACATATGGCTACCTACCTGTCCAGACTGAAACCCCATTGATTATTATGTGTGGGGCAGAGTTGAGTGAGGAGACCAACAAACTCCTTGTAATATCAAAGATGAACTGAAGGCAAACATTATGGCAGCACATCACCCCTTACATATGGCTACCTACCTGCCCAGACTGAAACCCCCCTTGATTATTATGTGTGGGGCAGAGTTGAGTGAGAGACCAACAAAACTCCTTGTAATATCAAAGATGAACTGAAGGCAAAGATTATGGCAGCACATCACCCCTTACATATGGCTACCTACCTGCCCAAGACTGAAACCCTTGATTATTATGTGTGGGGCAGAGTTGAGTGAGAGACCAACAAAACTCCTTGTAATATCAAAGATGAACTGAAGGCAAAGATTATGGCAGCACATCACCCCTTACATATGGCTACCTACCTGTCCAGACTAAAACCCCATTGATTATTATGTGTGGGCAGAGTTGGTGAGAGACCAACAAAACTCCTTGTAATATCAAAGATGAACTGAAGGCAAAGATTATGGCAACATCACCCCTTACATATGGCTACCTACCTGTCCAGACTGAAACCCCATTGATTATTATGTGTAGGGCAGGAGTTAGTGAGAGACCAACAAAACTCCTTGTAATATCAAAGATGAACTGAAGGCAAAGATTATGGCAGCACATCACCCCTTACATATGGCTACCTACCTGTCCAGACTGAAACCCCCCTTGATTATTATGTGTGGGGCAGAGTTGAGTGAGAGACCAACAAAACTCCTTGTAATATCAAAGATGAACTGAAGGCAAAGATTATGGCAGCACATCACCCCTTACATATGGCTACCTACCTGTCCAGACTGAAACCCCATTGATTATTATGTGTGGGGCAGAGTTGAGTGAGAGACCAACAAAACTCCTTGTAATATCAAAGATGAACTGAAGGCAAACATTATGGCAGCACATCACCCCTTACATATGGCTACCTACCTGTCCAGACTGAAACCCCATTGATTATTATGTGTGGGGCAGAGTTGAGTGAGAGACCAACAAAACTCCTTGTAATATCAAAGATGAACTGAAGGCAAACATTATGGCAGCACATCACCCCTTACATATGGCTACCTACCTGTCCAGACTGAAACCCCTTGATTATTATGTGTGGGGCAGAGTTGAGTGAGAGACCAACAAAACTCCTTGTAATATCAAAGATGAACTGAAGGCAAAGATTATGGCAGCACATCACCTTACATATGGCTACCTACCTGTCCAGACTGAAACCCCATTGATTATTATGTGTGGGGCAGAGTTGAGTGAGAGACCAACAAAACTCCTTGTAATATCAAAGATGAACTGAAGGCAAACATTATGGCAGCACATCACCCCTTACATATGGCTACCTACCTGTCCAGACTGAAACCCCATTGATTATTATGTGTGGGGCAGAGTTGGTGAGAGACCAACAAAACTCCTTGTAATATCAAAGATGAACTGAAGGCAAACATTATGTGGCACATCACCCCTTACATATGGCTACCTACCTACCCAGAATGAAACCCCCTTGATTATTATGTGTGGGGCAGAGTTGAGTGAGAGACCAACAAAACTCCTTGTAATATCAAAGATGAACTGAAGGCAAACATTATGGCAGCACATCACCTTACATATGGCTACCTACCTGTCCAGACTGAAACCCCATTGATTATTATGTGTGGGGCAGAGTTGGTGAGAGACCAACAAAACTCCTTGTAATATCAAAGATGAACTGAAGGCAAACATTATGGCAGCACATCACCCCTTACATATGGCTACCTACCTGTCCAGACTGAAACCCCCTTGATTATTATGTGTGGGGCAGAGTTGAGTGAGAGACCAACAAAACTCCTTGTAATATCAAAGATGAACTGAAGGCAAAGATTATGGCAGCACATCACCCCTTACATATGGCTACCTACCTGTCCAGACTGAAACCCCATTGATTATTATGTGTGGGGCAGAGTTGAGTGAGAGACCAACAAAACTCCTTGTAATATCAAAGATGAACTGAAGGCAAAGATTATGGCAGCACATCACCCCTTACATGTGGCTACCTACCTGTCCAGACTGAAACCCCATTGATTATTATGTGTGGGGCAGAGTTGAGTGAGAGACCAACAAAACTCCTTGTAATATCCAAAGATGAACTGAAGGCAAACATTATGGCAGCACATCACCCCTTACATATGGCTACCTACCTGCCCAGACTGAAACCCCCTTGATTATTATGTGTGGGGCAGAGTTGAGTGAGAGACCAACAAAACTCCTTGTAATATCAAAGATGAACTGAAGGCAAACATTATGGCAGCACATCACCCCTTACATATGGCTACCTACCTGTCCAGACTGAAACCCCATTGATTATTATGTGTGGGGCAGAGTTGAGTGAGAGACCAGCAAACTCCTTGTAATACAAAGATGAACTGAAGGCAAACATTATGGCAGCACATCACCCCTTACATATGGCTACCTACCTGCCCAGACTGAAACCCCCTTGATTATTATGTGTGGGGCAGAGTTGAGTGAGAAGCCAACAAAACTCCTTGTAATATCAAAGATGAACTGAAGGCAAAGATTATGGCAGCACATCACCCCTTACATATGGCTACCTACCTGCCCAGACTGAAACCCCCTTGATTATTATGTGTGGGGCAGAGTTGAGTGAGAGACCAACAAAACTCCTTGTAATATCAAAGATGAACTGAAGGCAAAGATTATGGCAGCACATCACCCCTTACATATGGCTACCTACCTGTCCAGACTGAAGCCCATTGATTATTATGTGTGGGGCAGAGTTGAGTGAGGAGACCAACAAAACTCCTTGTAATATCAAAGATGAACTGAAGGCAAACATTATGGCAGCACATCACCCCTTACATATGGCTACCTACCTGTCCAGACTGAAACCCCATTGATTATTATGTGTGGGGCAGAGTTGAGTGAGAGACCAACAAAACTCCTTGTAATATCAAAGATGAACTGAAGGCAAAGATTATGGCAGCACATCACCCCTTACATATGGCTACCTACCTGCCCAGACTGAAACCCCATTGATTATTATGTGTGGGGCAGAGTTGGGTAGGGAACAAACAAACTCCTTGTAATATCAAAGATGAACTAAAGGCAAAGATTATGGCAGCACATCACCCCTTACATATGGCTACCTACCTGTCCAGACTGAAACCCATTGATTATTATGTGTGGGGCAGAGTTGAGTGAGAGACCAACAAAACTCCTTGTAATATCAAAGATGAACTGAAGGCAAACATTATGGCAGCACATCACCCCTTACATATGGCTACCTACCTGTCCAGACTGAAACCCCATTGATTATTATGTGTGGGGCAGAGTTGAGTGAGAGACCAACAAAACTCCTTGTAATATCAAAGATGAACTGAAGGCAAAGTTTATGGCAGCACATCACCCCTTACACATATGGCTACCTACCTGTCCAGACTGAAACCCCATTGATTATTATGTGTGGGGCAGAGTTGAGTGAGAGACCAACAAAACTCCTTGTAATATCAAAGATGAACTGAAGGCAAAGATTATGGCAGCACATCACCCCTTACATATGGCTACCTACCTGTCCAGACTGAAACCCCATTGATTATTATGTGTGGGGCAGAGTTGAGTGAGAGACCAACAAAACTCCTTGTAATATCAAAGATGAACTGAAGGCAAAGATTATGGCAGCACATCACCCCTTACATATGGCTACCTACCTGCCCAGACTGAAACCCCTTGATTATTATGTGTGGGGCAGAGTTGAGTGAGAGACCAACAAAACTCCTTGTAATATCAAAGATGAACTGAAGGCAAAGATTATGGCAGCACATCACCCCTTACATATGGCTACCTACCTGTCCAGACTGAAACCCCCTTGATTATTATGTGTGGGGCAGAGTTGAGTGAGAGACCAACAAAACTCCTTGTAATATCAAAGATGAACTGAAGGCAAAGATTATGGCAGCACATCACCCCTTACATATGGCTACCTACCTGCCCAGACTGAAACCCCTTGATTATTATGTGTGGGGCAGAGTTGAGTGAGAGACCAACAAAACTCCTTGTAATATCAAAGATGAACTGAAGGCAAAGATTATGGCAGCACATCACCCCTTACATATGGCTACCTACCTGTCCAGACTGAAACCCCATTGATTATTATGTGTGGGGCAGAGTGGGAGGCAGAGACCAACAAAACTCCTTGTAATATCAAAGATGAACTGAAGGCAAAGATTATGGCAGCACATCACCCCTTACATATGGCTACCTACCTGCCCAGACTGAAACCCCATTGATTATTATGTGTGGGGCAGAGTTGAGTGAGAGACCAACAAAACTCCTTGTAATATCAAAGATGAACTGAAGGCAAACATTATGGCAGCACATCACCCCTTACATATGGCTACCTACCTGTCAGACTGAAACCCCTTGATTATTATGTGTGGGGCAGAGTTGAGTGAGAGACCAACAAAACTCCTTGTAATATCAAAGATGAACTGAAGGCAAAGATTATGGCAGCACATCACCCCTTACATATGGCTACCTACCTGCCCAGACTGAAACCCCCTTGATTATTATGTGTGGGGCAGAGTTGAGTGAGAGACCAACAAAACTCCTTGTAATATCAAAGATGAACTGAAGGCAAAGATTATGGCAGCACATCACCCCTTACATATGGCTACCTACCTGCCCAGACTGAAACCCCATTGATTATTATGTGTGGGGCAGAGTTGAGTGAGAGACCAACAAAACTCCTTGTAATATCAAAGATGAACTGAAGGCAAACATTATGGCAGCACATCACCCCTTACATATGGCTACCTACCTGTCCAGACTGAAACCCCATTGATTATTATGTGTGGGGCAGAGTTGAGTGAGAGACCAACAAAACTCCTTGTAATATCAAAGATGAACTGAAGGCAAACATTATGGCAGCACATCACCCCTTACACTTATGGCTACCTACCTGTCCAGACTGAAACCCCATTGATTATTATGTGTGTGCAGGGCAGAGTTGGTGAAGACCAACAAAACTCCTTGTAATATCAAAGATGAACTGAAGGCAAAACATTATGGCAGCACATCACCCCTTACATATGGCTACCTACCTGTCCAGACTGAAACCCCATTGATTATTATGTGTGGGGCAGAGTTGAGTGAGAGACCAACAAAACTCCTTGTAATATCAAAGATGAACTGAAGGCAAACATTATGGCAGCACATCACCCCTTACATATGGCTACCTACCTGCCCAGACTGAAACCCCCTTGATTATTATGTGTGGGGCAGAGTTGAGTGAGAGACCAACAAAACTCCTTGTAATATCAAAGATGAACTGAAGGCAAAAAGATTAGCAGCATTTTATCTCACCCTTACATATGGCTACCTACCTGCCCAGACTGAAACCCCATTGATTATTATGTGTGGGGCAGAGTTGAGTGAGAGACCAACAAAACTCCTTGTAATATCAAAGATGAACTGAAGGCAAACATTATGGCAGCACATCACCCCTTACATATGGCTACCTACCTGTCCAGACTGAAACCCCATTGATTATTATGTGTGGGGCAGAGTTGAGTGAGAGACCAACAAAACTCCTTGTAATATCAAAGATGAACTGAAGGCAAAGATTATGGCAGCACATCACCCCTTACATATGGCTACCTACCTGTCCAGACTGAAACCCCATTGATTATTATGTGTGGGGCAGAGTTGAGTGAGAGACCAACAAAACTCCTTGTAATATCAAAGATGAACTGAAGGCAAAGATTATGGCAGCACATCACCCCTTACATATGGCTACCTACCTGCCCAGACTGAAACCCCCTTGATTATTATGTGTGGGGCAGAGTTGAGTGAGAGACCAACAAAACTCCTTGTAATATCAAAGATGAACTGAAGGCAAAGATTATGGCAGCACATCACCCCTTACATATGGCTACCTACCTGTCCAGACTGAAACCCCATTGATTATTATGTGTGGGGCAGAGTTGAGTGAGAGACCAACAAAACTCCTTGTAATATCAAAGATGAACTGAAGGCAAACATTATGGCAGCACATCACCCCTTACATATGGCTACCTACCTGCCAGACTGAAACCCCTTGATTATTATGTGTGGGGCAGAGTTGAGTGAGAGACCCAACAAAACTCCTTGTAATATCAAAGATGAACTGAAGGCAAAGATTATGGCAGCACATCACCCTTACATATGGCTACCTACCTGTCCAGACTGAAACCCCATTGATTATTATGTGTGGGGCAGAGTTGAGTGAGAGACCAACAAAACTCCTTGTAATATCAAAGATGAACTGAAGGCAAACATTATGGCAGCACATCACCCCTTACATATGGCTACCCTACCTGTCCAGACTGAAACCCCATTGATTATTATGTGTGGGGCAGAGTTGAGTGAGAGACCAACAAAACTCCTTGTAATATCAAAGATGAACTGAAGGCAAAGATTATGGCAGCACATCACCCCTTACATATGGCTACCTACCTGTCCAGACTGAAACCCCATTGATTATTATGTGTGGGGCAGAGTTGAGTGAGAGACCAACAAAACTCCTTGTAATATCAAAGATGAACTGAAGGCAAACATTATGGCAGCACATCACCCATTACATATGGCTACCTACCTGCCCAGACTGAAACCCCCTTGATTATTATGTGTGGGGCAGAGTTGAGGTGAGAGACCAACAAAACTCCTTGTGGTCAGCAAGATGAACTGAAGGCAAACATTATGGCAGCACATCACCCCTTACATATGGCTACCTACCTGTCAAGACTGGAACCCATTGATTATTATGTGTGGGGCAGAGTTGAGTGAGAGACCAACAAAACTCCTTGTAATATCAAAGATGAACTGAAGGTGAAACATTATGGCAGCACATCACCCCATTACATGGCTGGCCTACCTGCCCAGACTGAAACCCCCTTGATTATTATGGGCAGAGTTGAGTGAGAGACCACAAAACTCCTTGTAATATCAAAGATGAACTGAGCAGCAAACATTATAGCACATCACCCATTACATATGGCTACCTACCTGCCCAGACTGAAACCCCTTGATATTATGTGTGGGGCAGAGTTGAGTGAGAGACCAACAAAACTCCTTGTAATATCAAAGATGAACTGAAGGCAAACATTATGGCAGCACATCACCCATTACATATGGCTACCTACCTGCCCAGACTGAAACCCCCTTGATTATTATGTGTGGGGCAGAGTTGAGTGAGAGACCAACAAAACTCCTTGTAATATCAAAAGATGAACTGAAGGCAACATTATGGCAGCACATCACCCTCATATATGGCTACCTACCTGTCCAGACTGAAACCTCATTGATTATTATGTGTGTGGGGGCAGAGTTGAGTGAGAGACCAACAAACCTCTTGTAATATCAAAGATGAACTGAAGGCAAAGATTATGGCAGCACATCACCCTTTACATATGGCTACCTACCTGTCCAGACTGAAACCCCCTTGATTATTATGTGTGGGGCAGAGTTGAGTGGAGAGACCAAACAAAACTCCTTGTAAATATCAAAGATGAACTGAAGGCAAGATTATGGCAGCACACTGCCCCTTACATATGGCTACCTACCTGCCCAGACTGAAACCCCCCTGATTATTATGTGTGGGGCAGAGTTGGAGGAGAGACCAACAAAACTCCTCTTGTAATATCAAGATGAACTGAAGGCAAAGATTATGGCAGCACATCACCCCTTACATATGGCTACCTACCTGTCCAGACTGAAACCCCATTGATTATTATGTGTGGGGCAGAGTTGAGTGAGAGACCAACAAAACTCCTTGTAATATCAAAGATGAACTGAAGGCAAAGATTATGGCAGCACATCACCCTTACATATGGCTACCACCTGTCCAGACTGAAACCCCATTGATTATTATGTGTGGGGCAGAGTTGAGTGAGAGACTAAATAAAAACTCCTTGTAATATCAAAGATGAACTGAAGGCAAAGATTATGGCAGCATCACCCCTTACATGGCTATCTACCTGTCCAGACTGAAACCCCATTGATTAAGACAGGTGGGGCAGAGCTGATGAGAGACCAACAAAAACTCCTTGTAATATCAAAGATGAAAACCAAGGCAAACATTATGGCAGCACATCACCCATTACATATGGCTACCTACCTGCCCAGACTGAAACCCCTTGATTATTATGTGTATGAGTTGAGTGAGAGACCAACAAAATTCTTTGTAATATCAAAGATGAACTGAAGGCAAACATTATGGCAGCACATCACCCCTTACATATGGCTACCTACCTGTCCAGACTGAAACCCCATTGATTATTATGTGTGGGGCAGAGTTGAGTGAGAGACCAACAAAACTCCTTGTAATATCAAAGATGAACTGAAGGCAAACATTATGGCAGCACATCACCCATTACATATGGCTACCTACCTGCCCAGACTGGAACCCCCTTTGATTATTATGTGCAAGAGTTGAGTGAGAGACCAACAAAACTCCTTGTAATATCAAAGATGAACTGAAGGCAAACATTATGGCAGCACATCACCCATTACATATGGCTACCTACCTGCCCAGACTGAAACCCCTATTTAAAGGCAAGAGTTGAGTGAGAGACCAACAAAACTCCTTGTAATATCAAAGATGAACTGAAGGCAAACATTATGGCAGCACATCACCCATTACATATGGCTACCTACCTGCCCAGACTGAAACCCTGATTACACAGGGGGCAGAGTTGAGTGAGAGACCAACAAAACTCCTTGTAATATCAAAGATGAACTGAAGGCAAACATTATGGCAGCACATCACCCTTACATATGGCTACCTACCTGTCCAGATCAAACCCCATTGATTATTATGTGTGGGGCAGAGTTGAGTGAGAGACCAACAAAACTGTAATATCAAAGATGAACTGAAGGCAAACATTATGGCAGCACATCACCCATTACATATGGCTACCTACCTGTCCAGACTGAAACCCCATTGATTATTACGTGTGGGGCAGAGTTGAGTGAGAGACCAACAAAACTCCTTGTATCAAAGATGAACTGAAGGCAAACATTATGGCAGCACATCACCCCTTACATATGGCTACCTACCTGTCCAGACTTTGAAACCCCATTGATTATTATGTGGGGCAGAGTTGAGTGAGAGACCAACAAAAACTCCTTGTAATATCAAAGATGAACTGAAGGCAAACATTATGGCAGCACATCACCCATTACATATGGCTACCTACCTGCCCAGACTGAAACCCTTGATTATTATGGGCAGAGTTGAGTGAGAGACCACTGTACCCTTGTAACATCAAAGATGAACTGAAAAGCAAACATGATAAAAGTACATCACCCCTTACATATGGCTACCTACCTGTCCAGACTGAAACCCCCTTGATTATTATGTGTGGGGCAGAGTTGAGTGAGAGACCAACAAAACTCCTTGTAATATCAAAGATGAACTGAAGGCAAAGATTATGGCAGCACATCACCCCTTACATATGGCTACCTACCTGTCCAGACTGAAACCCCATTGATTATTATGTGTGGGGGCAGAGTTGAGTGAGAGACCAACAAAACTCCTTGTAATATCAAAGATGAACTGAAGGCAAACATTATGGCAGCACATCACCCATTACATATGGCTACCTACCTGTCCAGACTGAAACCCCATTGATTATTATGTGGGGTGGGGCAGAGTTGAGTGAGAGACCAACAAAACTCCTTGTAATATCAAAGATGAACTGAAGGCAAACATTATGGCAGCACATCACCCCTTACATATGGCTACCTACCTGTCCAGACTGAAACCCCATTGATTATTATGTGTGGGGCAGAGTTGAGTGAGAGACCAACAAAACTCCTTGTAATATCAAAGATGAACTGAAGGCAAACATTATGGCAGCACATCACCCATTACATATGGCTACCTACCTGCCCAGACTGAAACCCCCTTGATTATTATGTGGGGTCAGAGTTGAGTGAGAGACCAACAAAACTCCTTGTAATATCAAAGATGAACTGAAGGCAAACATTATGGCAGCACATCACCCCTTACATATGGCTACCTACCTGTCCAGACTGAAACCCCATTGATTATTATGTGTGGGGCAGAGTTGAGTGAGAGACCAACAAAACTCCTTGTAATATCAAAGATGAACTGAAGGCAAACATTATGGCAGCACATCACCCATTACATATGGCTACCTACCTGCCCAGACTGAAACCCCCTTGATTATTATGTGTGGGGCAGAGTTGAGTGAGAGACCAACAAAACTCCTTATGGCAATATCAAAGATAAACTAAAGGCAAAGGATTATGGCAGCACATCACCCCTTTCATATGGCTACCTACCTGCCCAGACTGAAACCCCCTTGATTATTATGTGTGGGGCAGAGTTGGTGAAGCCAACAAAACTCCTTGTAATATCAAAGATAAACTAAAGGCAAGGATTATGTAGCCTTTATCACCCCTTACATATGGCTACCTACCTGCCCAGACTGAAACCCCTTGATTGTGTAATGGCCAGGGCAGAGTTGAGTGAGAGACCAACAAAACTCCTTGTAATATCAAAGATAAACTAAAGGCAAAGGATTATGGCAGCACATCACCCCTTACATATGGCTACCTACCACCATCCAGACTGAAACCCCCTTGATTATTATGTGTGGGGCAGAGTTGAGTGAGAGACCAACAAAACTCCTTGTAATATCAAAGATGAACTGAAGGCAGGATTATGGCAGCACATCACCCACACATATGGCTACCTGCCCAGACTGAAACCCCCATTGATTATTATGTGTGGGGCAGGAGTTGAGGGAGAGACCAACAAAACTCCTTGTAATATCAAAGATAAATAAAGGCAAAGATTATGGCAGCACATCACCCTACATATGGCTACCTACCTGCCCAGACTGAAACCCCCTTGATTATTATGTGGGGCAGAGTTGGTGAACCAACAAAACTCCTTGTAATATCAAAGATAAACTAAAGGCAAAGTTATGGCAGCACATCACCCCTTACATATGGCTACCTACCTGCCCAGACTGAGAAACCCCATTGATTATGTGTGGGGCAGAGTTGAGGGAGAGACCAACAAAAACTCTTTAGCAATATCAAAGATAAACTAAAGGCAAGGATTATGGCAGCACATCACCCCTTACATATGGCTACCTACCTGCCCAGACTGAAACCCCATTGATTATTATGTGTGGGGCAGAGTTGAGTGAGAGACCAACAAAACTCCTTGTAATATCAAAGATAAACTAAAGGCAAGGATTATGGCAGCATCACCCCTTACATATGGCTACCTACCTGCCCAGACTGAAACCCCATTGATTATTAATGACAGGGCAGAGTTGAGTGAGAGACCAACAAAACTCCTTGTAATATCAAGATAAACTAAAGGCAAGGATGGCAGCACATCACCCCTTACATATGGCTACCTACCTGCCCAGACTGAAACCCCATTGATTATTATGTGTGGGGCAGAGTTGAGTGAAGACCAACAAAACTCCTTGTAATATCAAAGATAAACTAAAGGCAAGGAGGATTATGGCAGCATCACCCCTTACATATGGCTACCTACCTGCCCAGACTGAAACCCCATTGATTATTATGTGTGGGGCAGAGTTGAGTGAGAGACCAACAAAACTCCTTGTAATATCAAAGATAAACTAAAGGCAAGGATTATGGCAGCACATCACCCCTTACATATGGCTACCTACCTGCCCAGACTGAAACCCCATTGATTATTATGTGTGGGGCAGAGTTGAGTGAGAGACCAACAAAACTCCTTGTAATATCAAAGATAAACTAAAGGCAAAGATTATGGCAGCACATCACCCCTTACATATGGCTACCTACTGCCCAGACTGAAACCCCATTGATTATTATGTGTGGGGCAAGAGTTGGAGTGAGAGACCAACAAAACTCCTTGTAATATCAAAGATAAACTAAGGCAAGGATTATGGCAGCACATCACCCCTTACATGTAATACCTACCTGCCCAGACTGAAACCCAGTGATTATTATGTGTGGGGCAGAGTTGAGTGAGAGACCAACAAAACTCCTTGTAATATCAAAGATAGAGGAAGCTAAGGAGGCAAGGATTATGGCAGCACATCACCCCTTTACATATGGCTACCTACCTGCCCAGACTGAAACCCCATTGATTATTATGTGTGGGGCAGAGTTGAGTGAGAGACCAACAAAACTCCTTGTAATATCAAAGATAAACTAAAGGCAGGATTATGGCAGCACATCACCCCTTACATATGGCTACCTACCTGCCCAGACTGAAACCCCATTGATTATTATGTGTGGGGCAGAGTTGAGTGAGAGACCAACAAAACTCATGGCAACATGTCAGATAAACTAAAGGCAAGGATTATGGCAGCACATCACCCCTTACATACTTGGCTACCTACCTGCCCAGACTGAAACCCGGTGATTATTATGTGTGGGGCAGAGTTGGTGAGAGACCAACAAAACTCCTTGTAATGGCAAAGATAAACTAAAGGCAAGGATTATGGCAGCACATCACCCCTTACATATGGCTACCTACCTGCCCAGACTGAAACCCCATTGATTATTATGTGTGCAGGCAGGACGGGTGAGAGACCAACAAAACTCCTTGTAATATCAAAGATAAACTAAAGGCAAGGATTATGGCAGCACATCACCCCTTACGCACTTTGGCTACCTACCTGCCCAGACTGAAACCCCATTGATTGGCATTATGTGTGGGGCAGAGTTGAGTGAGAGACCAACAAAACTCTTGGCAATATCAAAGATAAACTAAAGGCAAGGATTATGGCAGCACATCACCCACTACATATGGCTACCTACCTGCCCAGACTGAAACTACATTGATTATTATGTGTGGGGCAGAGTTGAGTGAGAGACCAACAAAACTCCTTGTAATATCAAAGATAAACTAAAGGCAAGTTATGGCAGCACATCACCCTTACATATGGCTACCTACCCAGACTGAAACCCCATTGATTATTATGTGTGGGGCAGAGTTGGTGAGAGACCAACAAAACTCCTTGTAATATCAAAGATAAACTAAAGGCAAGGATTATGGCAGCACATCACCCCTTACATATGGCTACCTACCTGCCCAGACTGAAACCCCATTGATTATTATGTGTGGGGCAGAGTTGAGTGAGAGACCAACAAAACTCCTTGTAATATCAAAGATAAACTAAAGGCAAAGATTATGGCAGCACATCACCCCTTACATATGGCTACCTACCTGCCCAGACTGAAACCCCATTGATTATTATGTGTGGGGCAGAGTTGAGTGAGAGACCAACAAAACTCCTTGTAATATCAAAGATAAACTAAAGGCAAGGATTATGGCAGCACATCACCCCTTACATATGGCTACCTACCTGCCCAGACTGAAACCCCATTGATTATGTGTGGGGCAGAGTTGGTGAGAGACCAACAAAACTCCTTGTAATATCAAAGACCAAACTAAAGGCAAAGATTATGGCAGCACATCACCCCTTACATATGGCTACCTACCTGCCCAGACTGAAACCCCATTGATTATTATGTGCCAGGGCAGAGTTGAGTGAGAAGCCAACAAAACTCCTTGTAATATCAAAGATAAACTAAAGGCAAGGATTATGGCAGCACATCACCCCTTACATATGGCTACCTACCTGCCCAGACTGAAACCCCATTGATTATTATGTGTGGGGCAGAGTTGAGTGAGAGACCAACAAAACTCCTTGTAATATCAAAGATAAACTAAAGGCAAAGATTATGGCAGCACATCACCCCTTACATATGGCTACCTACCTGCCCAGACTGAAACCCCATTGATTATTATGTTGTGGGGCAGAGTTGAGTGAGAGACCAACAAAACTCCTTGTAATATCAAAGATAAACTAAAGGCAAGGATTATGGCAGCACATCACCCCTTACATATGGCTACCTACCTGCCCAGACTGAAACCCCATTGATTATTATGTGTGGGGCAGAGTTGAGTGAGAGACCAACAAAACTCCTTGTAATATCAAAGATGAACTGAAGGCAAGGATTATGGCAGCACATCACCCCTTACATATGGCTACCTACCTGCCCAGACTGAAACCCCATTGATTATTATGTGTGGGGCAGAGTTGAGTGAGAGACCAACAAAACTCCTTGTAATATCAAAGATAAACTAAAGGCAGGATTATGGCAGCACATCACCCTTACATATGGCTACCTACCTGCCCAGACTGGAAACCCCATTGATTATTATGTGTGGGGCAGAGTTGAGTGAAGACCAACAAAACTCCTTGTAATATCAAAGATAAACTAAAAGGCAAAGATTATGGCAGCACATCACCCTGCATATGGCTACCTACCTGCCCAGACTGGAAACCCCATTGATTATTATGTGTGGGGCAGAGTTGAGTGAAGACCAACAAACTCCTTGTAATATCAGATAAACTAAAGGCAAGGATTATGGCAGCACATCACCCCTTACATATGGCTACCTACCTGCCCAGACTGAAACCCCATTGATTATTATGTGGGGCAGAGTTGAGTGAGAGACCAACAAAACTCCTTGTAATATCAAAGATAAACTAAAGGCAGAATTATGGCAGCACATCACCCCTTACATATGGCTACCTACCTGCCCAGACTGAAACCCCATTGATTATTATGTGTGGGGCAGAGTTGAGTGAGAGACCAACAAAACTCCCTTATAATATCAAAGATAAACTAAAGGCAAGGATTATGGCAGCACATACCCATACATATGGCTACCTACCTGCCCAGGCTGAAACCCCATTGATTATTATGTGTGGGGCAGAGTTGAGTGAGACCAACAAAACTCCTTGTAATATCAAAGATAAACTAAAGGCAAAGATTATGGCAGCACATCACCCCTTACATATGGCTACCTACCTGCCCAGACTGAAACCCCATTGATTATTATGTGTGAGGCAGAGTTGAGTGAGAGACCAACAAAACTCCTTGTAATATCAAAGATAAACTAAAGGCAAGGATTATGGCAGCACATCACCCCTTACATATGGCTACCTACCTGCCCAGACTGAAACCCCCATTGATTATTATGTGTGGGGCAGAGTTGAGTGAGAGACCAACAAAACTCCTTGTAATATCAAAGATAAACTAAAGGCAAAGATTATGGCAGCACATCACCCCTTACATATGGCTACCTACCTGCCCAGACTGAAACCCCATTGATTATTATGTGTGGGGCAGAGTTGAGTGAGAGACCAACAAAACTCCTTGTAATATCAAAGATAAACTAAAGGCAAGGATTATAGCGGCATCACCCCTTACCTTATGGCTACCTACCTGCCCAGACTGGGAAACCCCCATTATTATGTGTGGGGCAGAGTTGGTGAGAGACCAACAAAACTCCTTGTAATATCAAAGTAAACTAAAGGCAAGGATTATGGCAGCACATCACCCCTTACATATGGCTACCTACCTGCCCAGACTGAAACCCCATTGATTATTATGTGTGGGGCGAAGTTGAGTGAGAGACCAACAAAACTCCTTGTAATATCAAAGATAAACTAAGGCAAGGATTATGGCAGCACATCACCCCTTACATATGGCTACCTACCTGCCCAGACTGAAACCCCATTGATTATTGTGTGGGGCAGAGTTGAGTGAGAGACCAACAAAACTCCTTGTAATATCAAAGATAAACTAAAGGCAAGGATTATGGCAGCACATCACCCCTTACATATGGCTACCTACCTGCCCAGACTGAAACCCCATTGATTATTATGTGTGGGGCAGAGTTGAGTGAGAGACCAACAAAACTCCTTGTAATATCAAAGATAAACTAAGGCAAGGATTATGGCAGCATCACCCCTTACATATGGCCACCTCCCTGCCCAGACTGAAAACCCCATTGATTATTATGTGTGGGGCAGAGTTGGTGAAGCCAACAAAACTCCTTGTAATATCAAAGATAAACTAAGGCAAGGATTATGGCAGCACATCACCCCTTACATATAGCTACCTACCTGTCAGACTGAAACCCCCTTGATTATTATGTGTGGGGCAGAGTTGGTGAAGACAAACTCCTTGTAATGAAAAGATGAACTGAAAGCAAAGATTATGGCAGCACATCACCCCTTACATATGGCTACCTACCTGCCCAGACTGAAACCCCCTTGATTATTATGTGTGGGGCAGAGTTGGTGAGAGACCAGCAAAACTCCTTGTAATATCAAAGATGAACTGAAGGCAAAGATTATGGCAGCACATCACCCCTTACATATGGCTACCTACCTGCCCAGACTGAAACCCCCTTGATTATTATGTGTGGGGCAGAGGTTGAGTGAGAGACCAACAAAAACTCCTTGTAATATCAAAGATGAACTGAAGGCAAAGATTATGGCAGCACATCACCCCTTACATATGGCTACCTACCTGTCCAGACTGAAACCCCTTGATTATTATGTGTGGGGCAAGGATTGAGTGAGAGACCAACAAAACTCCTTGTAATATCAAAGATGAACTGAAGGCAAAGATTATGGCAGCACATCACCCCTTACATATGGCTACCTACCTGTCCAAGCTAAAACCCCCTTGATTATTATGTGTGGGGCAGAGTTGAGTGAGAGACCAACAAAACTCCTTGTAATATCAAAAGTAAACTGAAGGCAAAGATTATGGCAGCACATCACCCCTTACATATGGCTACCTACCTGCCCAGACTGAAACCCCCTTGATTATTATGTGTGGGGCAGAGTTGAGTGAGAGACCAACAAAACTCCTTGTAATATCAAAGATGAACTGAAGGCAAAGATTATGGCAGCACATCACCCCTTACATATGGCTACCTACCTGTCCAGACTGAAAGCCCCTTGATTATTATGTGTAGGGCAGAGTTGAGTGAGAGACCAACAAAACTCCTTGTAATATCAAAGAT
>JBBBDQ010015447.1:0-18484 GCA_037127315.1 Ascarosepion bandense | reverse complement strand
CTCTTGGTACGCCTTCTCCTGTTACACCATGCAACCCTCGTTCCATCATCTACCTGATTATGTCCTTTAAATATGTTATCATGTGCCCTGTCCCTTTAGGACGTAGGCGACCATGGCTTTCCACGTCTCCCTGTCTGAGTGACTCTTAGCACGCCTTCTCCTGTTACACCATGCAACCCTCGTTCCATCATCTACCTGATTATGTTCTTTAAATATGTTATCATGTGCCCTGTCCCTTTAGGACATGGGCGACCATGGCTTTCCACGTCTCCCTATCCCTGGTGGCTCTTAGCACGCCTTCTCCTGTTACACCATGCAACCCTCGTTCCATCATCTACCTGATTATGTTCTTTAAATATGTTATCATGTGCCCTGTCCCTTTAGGACGTAGGCGACCATGGCTTTCCACGTCTCCCTATCCCTGGTGGCTCTTAGCACGCCTTCTCCTGTTACACCATGCAACCCTCGTTCCATCATCTACCTGATTATGTCCTTCAAATATGTTATCATGTGCCCTGTCCCTTTAGGACGTAGGCGACCATGGCTTTCCACGTCTCCCTATCCCTGGTGGCTCTTAGCACGCCTTCTCCTGTTACACCATGCAACCCTCGTTCCATCATCTACCTGATTTCCTTTCCTTCAAATATGTTATCATGTGCCCTGTCCCTTTAGGACGTAGGCGACCATGGCTTTCCACGTCTCCTATCCCTGGTGGCTCTTAGCACGCCTTCTCCTGTTACACCATGCAACCCTCGTTCCATCATCTACCTGATTATGTTCTTTAAATATGTTATCATGTGCCCTGTCCCTTTAGGACGTAGGCGACCATGGCTTTCCACGTCTCTATCCCTGGTGGCTCTTAGCACGCCTTCTCCTGTTACACCATGCAACCCTCGTTCCATCATCTACACAGTTATGTCCTTCAAATATGTTATCATGTGCCCTGTCCCTTTAGGACGTAGGCGACCATGGCTTTCCACGTCTCCCTATCCCTGGTGGCTCTTAGCACGCCTTCTCCTGTTACACCATGCAACCCTCGTTCCATCATCTACCTGATTATGTTCTTTAAATATGTTATCATGTGCCCTGTCCCTTTAGGACGTAGGCCTTCTGGCTTTCCACGTCTCCCTATCCCTGGTGGCTCTTAGCACGCCTTCTCCTGTTACACCATGCAACCCTCGTTCCATCATCTACCTGATTATGTTCTTTAAATAAGTTATCATGTGCCCTGTCCCTTTAGGAAGTAAGCGACAATGGCTTTCCACGTCTCCTATCCCTGGTGGCTCTTAGCACGCCTTCTCCTGTTACACCATGCAACCCTCGTTCCATCGTCTACCTGATTATGTCCTTTAAATATGTTATCATGTGCCCTGTCCCTTTAGGACGTAGGCGACCATGGCTTTCCACGTCTCCCTATCACTGGTGGCTCTTCGCACGCCTTCTCCTGTTACACCATGCAACCCTCGTTCCATCATCTACCTGATTATGTCCTTCAAATATGTTATCATGTGCCCTGTCCCTTTAGGACGTAGGCGACCATGGCTTTCCACGTCTCCCTATCCCTGGTGGCTCTTCGCACGCCTTCTCCTGTTACACCATGCAACCCTCGTTCCATCATCTACCTGATTATGTCCTTTAAATATGTTATCATGTGCCTCCCTTTAGGACGTAGGCGACCATGGCTTTCCACGTCTCCCTATCACTGGTGGCTCTTCGCACGCCTTCTCCTGTTACACCATGCAACCCTCGTTCCATCATCTACCTGATTATGTCAACCCAAATATGTTATCATGTGCCCTGTCCCTTTAGGACGTAGGCGACCATGGCTTTCCACGTCTCCCTATCCCTGGTGGCTCTTGGCACGCCTTCTCCTGTTACACCATGCAACCCTCGTTCCATCATCTACCTGATTATGTCCTTCAAATATATTATCATGTGCCCTGTCCCTTTAGGACGTAGGCGACCATGGCTTTCCACGTCTCCCTATCCTGGTGGCTCTTCGCACGCCTTCTCCTGTTACACCATGCAACCCTCGTTCCATCATCTACCTGATTATGTCCTTTAAATATGTTATCATGTGCCCTGTCCCTTTAGGACGTAGGCGACCATGGCTTTCCACGTCTCCCTATCCCTGGTGGCTCTTCGCACGCCTTCTCCTGTTACACCATGCAACCCTCGTTCCATCATCTACCTGATTATGTCCTTTAAATATGTTATCATGTGCCCTGTCCCTTTAGGACGTAGGCGACCATGGCTTTCCACGTCTCCCTATCACTGGTGGCTCTTCGCACGCCTTCTCCTGTTACACCATGCAACCCTCGTTCCATCATCTACCTGATTATGTCCTTTAAATATGTTATCATGTGCCCTGTCCCTTTAGGACGTAGGCGACCATGGCTTTCCACGTCTCCCTATCACTGGTGGCTCTTCGCACGCCTTCTCCTGTTACACCATCCCAACCCTCGTTCCATCATCTACCTGATTATGTTCTTTAAATATGTTATCATGTGCCCTGTCCCTTTAGGACGTAGGCGACCATGGCTTTCCACGTCTCCCTATCACTGGTGGCTCTTCGCACGCCTTCTCCTGTTACACCATGCAACCCTCGTTCCATCATCTACCTGATTATGTCCTTTAAATATGTTATCATGTGCCCTGTCCCTTTAGGACGTAGGCGACCATGGCTTTCCACGTCTCCCTATCACTGGTGGCTCTTCGCACGCCTTCTCCTGTTACACCATGCAACCCTCGTTCCATCATCTACCTGATTATGTCCTTTAAATATGTTATCATGTGCCCTGTCCCTTTAGGACGTAGGCGACCATGGCTTTCCACGTCTCCCTATCCCTGGTGGCTCTTCGCACGCCTTCTCCTGTTACACCATGCAACCCTCGTTCCATCATCTACCTGATTATGTCCTTTAAATATGTTATCATGTGCCCTGTCCCTTTAGGACGTAGGCGACCATGGCTTTCCACGTCTCCCTATCCCTGGTAGCTCTTCCAGCACGCCTTCTCCTGTTACACCATGCAACCCTCGTTCCATCATCTACCTGATTATGTCCTTTAAATATGTTATCATGTGCCCTGTCCCTTTAGGACGTAGGCGACCATGGCTTTCCACGTCTCCTATCCCTGGTGGCTCTTCGCACGCCTTCTCCTGTTACACCATGCAACCCTCGTTCCATCATCTGCAGATTATGTCCTTTAAATATGTTATCATGTGCCCTGTCCCTTTAGGACGTAGGCGACCATGGCTTTCCACGTCTCCTATCACTGGTGGCTCTTCGCACGCCTTCTCCTGTTACACCATGCAACCCTCGTTCCATCATCTACCTGATTATGTCCTTTAAATATGTTATCATGTGCCCTGTCCCTTTAGGACGTAGGCGACCATGGCTTTCCACGTCTCCCTATCACTGGTGGCTCTTCGCACGCCTTCTCCTGTTACACCATGCAACCCTCGTTCCATCATCTACCTGATTATGTTCTTTAAATATGTGATCATGTGCCCTGTCCCTTTAGGACGTAGGCGACCATGGATTTCCACGTCTCCTATCCCTGGTGGCTCTTAGCACGCCTTCTCCTGTTACCATGCAACCCTCGTTCCATCATCTACCTGATTATGTCCTTTAAATATGTTATCATGTGCCCTGTCCCTTTAGGACGTAGGCGACCATGGCTTTCCACGTCTCCCTATCACTGGTGGCTCTTCGCACGCCTTCTCCTGTTACACCATGCAACCCTCGTTCCATCATCTACCTGATTATGTTCTTTAAATATGTTATCATGTGCCCTGTCCCTTTAGGACGTAGGCGACCATGGTTTTCCACGTCTCCCTATCCCTGGTGGCTCTTAGCACGCCTTCTCCTGTTACACCATGCAACCCTCGTTCCATCATCTACCTGATTATGTTCTTTAAATATGTTATCATGTGCCCTGTCCCTTTAGGACGTAGGCGACCATGGTTTTCCACGTCTCCCTATCCCTGGTGGCTCTTAGCACGCCTTCTCCTGTTACACCATGCAACCCTCGTTCCATCATCTACCTGATTATGTTCTTTAAATATGTTATCATGTGCCCTGTCCCTTTAGGACGTAGGCGACCATGGTTTACGTCTCCCTATCCCTGGTGGCTCTTAGCACGCCTTCTCCTGTTACACCATGCAACCCTCGTTCCATCATCTACCTGATTATGTCCTTTAAATATGTTATCATGTGCCCTGTCCCTTTAGGACGTAGGCGACCATGGCTTTCCACGTCTCCCTATCACTGGTGGCTCTTCGCACGCCTTCTCCTGTTACACCATGCAACCCTCGTTCCATCATCTACCTGATTATGTCCTTTAAATATGTTGTTATCATGTGCCTGTCCCTTTAGGAAGTAGGCGACCATGGTTTCCACGTCTCCCTATCACTGGTGGCTCTTCGCACGCCTTCTCCTGTTACACCATGCAACCCTCGTTCCATCATCTACCTGATTATGTTCTTTAAATATGTTATCATGTGCCCTGTCCCTTTAGGACGTAGAGCGACCATGGTTTTCCACGTCTCTCTCCCTGGTGGCTCTTAGCACGCCTTCTCCTGTTACACCATGCAACCCTCGTTCCATCATCTACCTGATTATGTTCTTTAAATATGTTATCATGTGCCTGTCCCTTTAGGACGTAGGCGACCATGGTTTTCCACGTCTCCCCCTATCCCTGGTGGCTCTTAGCACGCCTTCTCCTGTTACACCATGCAACCCTCGTTCCATCATCTACCTGATTATGTCCTTTAAATATGTTATCATGTGCCCTGTCCCTTTAGGACGTAGGCGACCATGGCTTTCCACGTCTCCCTATCACTGGTGGCTCTTCGCACGCCTTCTCCTGTTACACCATGCAACCCTCGTTCCATCATCTACCTGATTATGTCCTTTAAATATGTTATCATGTGCCCTGTCCCTTTAGGACGTAGGCGACCATGGTTTCACGTCTCCCTATCCCTGGTGGCTCTTAGCACGCCTTCTCCTGTTACACCATACAGCCCTCGTTCCATCATCTACCTGATTATGTCCTTTAAATATGTTATCATGTACCCTGTCCCTTTAGGACGTAGGCGACCGCTGGCTTTCCACGTCTCCCTATCACTGGTGGCTCTTCGCACGCCTTCTCCTGTTACACCATGCAACCCTCGTTCCATCATCTACCTGATTATGTCCTTTAAATATGTTATCATGTGCCCACTGTCCCTTTAGGACGTAGGCGACCATGGTTTTCCACGTCTCCCTATCCCTGGTGGCTCTTAGCACGCCTTCTCCTGTTACACCATGCAACCCTCGTTCCATCATCTACCTGATTATGTCCTTTAAATATGTTATCATGTGCCCTGTCCCTTTAGGACGTAGGCGACCATGGTTTTCCACGTCTCCTATCCCTGGTGGCTCTTCGCGCCTTCTCCTGTTACACCATTACAACCCCTCGTTCCATCATCTACCTGATTATGTCCTTTAAATATGTTATCATGTGCCCTGTCCCTTTAGGACGTAGGCGACCATGGTTTTCCACGTCTCCCTATCCCTGGTGGCTCTTAGCACGCCTTCTCCTGTTACACCATGCAACCCTCGTTCCATCATCTACCTGATTATGTCCTTTAAATATGTTATCATGTGCCCTGTCCCTTTAGGACGTAGGCGACCATGGATTTCCACGTCTCCCTATCCCTGGTGGCTCTTAGCACGCCTTCTCCTGTTACACCATGCAACCCTCGTTCCATCATCTACCTGATTATGTGCTATTAAATATTATCATGTGCCCTGTCCCTTTAGGACGTAGGCGACCATGGTTTTCCACGTCTCCCTATCCCTGGTGGCTCTTAGCACGCCTTCTCCTGTTACACCATGCAACCCTCGTTCCATCATCTACCTGATTATGTCACCTTTAAATATGTTATCATGTGCCTGTCCCTGTAGGACGTAGGCGACCATGGATTTCCACGTCTCCCTATCTGGTGGCTCTTAGCACGCCTTCTCCTGTTACACCATGCAACCCTCGTTCCATCATCTACCTGATTATGTCCTTTAAATATGTTATCATGTACCCTGTCCCTTTGGGACGTGACGACCTGTGGTTTTTCCACGTCTCCCTATCCCTGGTGGCTCTTAGCACGCCTTCTCCTGTTACACCATGCAACCCTCGTTCCATCATCTACCTGATTATGTCACACACAATGTCGTTATCATGTGCCTGTCCCTTTAGGACGTAGGCGACCATGGTTTTCCACGTCTCTATCCCTGGTGGCTCTGTACGCCTTCTCCTGTTACCATGCAACCCTCGTTCCATCATCTACCTGATTATGTCCTTTAAATATACTATCATGTGCCCTGTCCCTTTAGGACGTGAGCGACCATGGTTTTCCACGTCTCCCTATCCTGGTGGCTCTTAGCACGCCTTCTCCTGTTACCACCATTGCTTCTCGTTTCACTCATCTACCTGATTATGTCCTTTAAATATGTTATCATGGCTGCCTATACCTTTAGGACGTAGGCGACCATGGATTTCCACGTCTCCCTATCCCTGGTGGCTCTTAGCACGCCTTCTATATTTTCATGCAACCCTCGTTCCATCATCTGCCTGATTATGTCCTTTCAAATATGTTATCATGTGCTGTCCCGCTGGGACGTGAGCCATCATGGTTTTCCACGTCTCTTCCTATCCCTGGTGCTCTTGGCACGCCTTCTCCTGTTACACCATGCAACCCTCGTTCCATCATCTACCTGATTATGTCCTTTAAATATGTTATCATGTGCCCTGTCCCTTTAGGACGTAGGCGACCATGGTTTTCCATCCTCCCCTATCCTGGTGGCTCTTAGCACGCCTTCTCCTGTTACACCATGCAACCCTCGTTCCATCATCTACCTGATTATGTTCTTTAAATAAGTTATCATGTGCCCTGTCCCTTTAGGACAGCGACGACCATGGTTTTCCACGTCTCCTCCTGGTGGCTCTTAGCACGCCTTCTCCTGTTACCATGCAACCCTCGTTCCATCATCTACCTGATTATGTTCTTTAAATATGTTATCATGTGCCTGTCCCTTTAGGACGTAGGCGACCATGGTTTTCCACGTCTCCCTATCCCCTGGTGTCTTAGCACGCCATTACTCCTGTTACACTACATGCAACCCTCGTTCCATCATCTACCTGATTATGTCCTTTAATATGTTATCATGTGCCCTGTCCCTTTAGGACGGTGGGCGACCATGAGTTTCACGTCTCCCTATCCCTGGTGGCTCTTAGGACGCCTTCTCCTGTTACACCATGCAACCCTCGTTCCATCATCTACCTGATTATGTTCTTTAAATAAGTTATCATATTGCCTGTCCCTTTAGGAAGTAGGCAACCATGGCTTTCCACGTCTCCCTATCCCTGGTGGCTCTTAGCACGCCTTCTCCTATTACACCATGCAACCCTCGTTCCATCATCTACCTGATTATATTTCCTTTAAATAAGTTATCATGTGCCCTGTCCCTTTGGGAGAAGTAGGCGACCACATGGCTTTCCACGTCTCCCTATCCTGGTGGCTCTTAGCACGCCTTCTCCTGTTACACCATGCAACCTCGTTCCATCATCTACCTGATTATGTTCTTTAAATAAGTTATCATGTGCCTGTCCCTTCAGTGACGACCATGGCTTTCCACGTCTCTCCCTATCCCTGGTGGCTCTTAGCACGCCTTCTCCTGTTACACCATGCAACCCTCGTTCCATCATCTACCTGATTATGTTCTTTAAATAAGTTATCATGTGCCCTGTCCCTTTAGGAAGTAGGCGACCATGGCTTTCCACGTCTCCCTATCCCTGGTGGCTCTTCGCCACGCCTTCTCCTGTTACACCATGCAACCCTCGTTCCATCATCTACCTGATTATGTTCTTTAAATAAGTTATCATGTACCCCTGTCCCTTTAGGAAGTAGGCGACAATGGCTTTCCACGTCTCCCTATCCTGGTGGCTCTTAGCACGCCTTCTCCTGTTACACCATGCAACCCTCGTTCCATCATCTACCTGATTATGTTCTTTAAATATGTTATCATGTGCCCTGTCCCTTTAGGAAGTAGGCGACCATGGCTTTCCACGTCTCCCTATCCTAAAGTGGCTCTGTACCCCGCCTTCTCCTGTTACCATGCAACCCTCGTTCCATCATCTACCTGATTATGTCCTTTAAATAAATTTATCATGTGCCCTGTCCCTTTAGGAAGTAGGCGGCAATGGCTTTCCACGTCTCCCTATCCCTGGTGGCTCTTAGCACGCCTTCTCCTGTTACACCATGCAACCCTCGTTCCATCATCTACCTGATTATGTTCTTTAAATAAGTTATCATGTGCCCTGTACAACACAAGGAAGTAGGCGACAATGGCTTTCCACGTCTCCCTATCCTGGTGGCTCTTAGCACGCCTTCTCCTGTTTACCATTGCAACCACTCGTTCCATCATCTACCTGATTATGTTCTTTAAATAAGTTATCATGTGCCCCTTGTCCTTCAGGAAGTAGGCGACAATGGCTTTCCACGTCTCTCCCTATCCCTGGTGGCTCTTAGCACGCCTTCTCCTGTTACACCATGCAACCCTCGTTCCATCATCTACCTGATTATGTTCTTTAAATAAGTTATCATATTGCCCTGTCCCTTTAGGAAGTAGGCGACAATGGCTTTCCACGTCTCCCTATCCCTGGTGGCTCTTAGCACGCCTTCTCCTGTTACACCATGCAACCTCGTTCCATCATCTACCTGATTGCTGTTTCTTTTAAATATGTTGTCATGCCCTGTCCTTTAGGAAGTAGGCGACCATGGTTTTCCACGTCTCCCTATCCCTGGTGGCTCTTAGCACGCCTTCTCCTGTTACACCATGCAACCCTCGTTCCATCATCTACCTGATTGTGTTCTTTAAATAGTTATCATGTGCCCTGTCCCTTTAGGAAGTAGGCGACAATGGCTTTACGTCCTCCCTATCCCTGGTGGCTCTTAGCACGCCTTCTCCTGTTACCATGCAACCTCGTTCCATCATCTACCTGATTATGTTCTTTAAATAAGTTATCATGTGCCCTGTCCCTTTAGGAAGTAGGCGACAATGGCTTTCCACGTCTCCCTATCCCTGGTAGCTCTTAGCACGCCTTCTCCTGTTACACCGGCAACCCTCGTTCCATCATCTACCTGATTATGTTTCTTTAAATATGTTATCATGTGCCCTGTCCCTTTAGGAAGTAGGCGACCATGGCTTTCCACGTCTCCCTATCCCTGGTGGCTCTTAGCACGCCTTCTCCTGTTACACCATGCAACCTCGTTCCATCATCTACCTGATTATGTTCTTTAAATAAGTTATCATGTGCCCTGTCCCTTTAGGAAGTAGGCGACAATGGCTTTCCACGTCTCCCTATCCCTGGTGGCTCTTAGCACGCCTTCTCCTGTTACACTGCATGCAACCCTCGTTCCATCATCTACCTGATTATGTCCTTTAAATAAGTTATCATGTGCCCTGTCCCTTTAGGAAGTAGGCGACAATGGCTTTCCACGTCTCCCTATCCCTGGTGGCTCTTAGCACGCCTTCTCCTGTTACACCATGCAACCCTCGTTCCATCATCTACCTGATTATATCCTTTAAATAAGTTATCATGTGCCCTGTCCCTTTAGGAAGTAGGCGGTAATGGCTTTCTACGTCTCCCTATCCCTGGTGGCTCTTGCTTTGCCTTCTCCTGTTTCACCATGCAACCTCAGTTTCATCATCTACCTGATTATGTCCTTTCAATGAGGTTATCGTATTGCCTGTCCCTTTAGGAAGTAGTGGAAACAGCGAACTTGTCTCCCTATCCCTACAATTGGCTCTTAGCACGCCTTCTCCTGTTACCATGCAAGCACTCGTTCCATCATCTACCTGATTATGTCCTTTAAATAAGTTATCATGTGCCCTGTCCCTTTAGGAAGTAGGCGACAATGGCTTTCCGATCTCCCTATCCCTGTTGGCTCTTAGCACGTGCTCCTGTATTCCCACCATGCAACCTCGTTCATCATCTACCTGATTATGTCCTTTAAATAAGTTATCGTGTGCCCTGTCCCTTTAGGAAGTAGGCGACAATGGCTTTCCACGTCTCCCTATCCCTGGTGGCTCTTAGCACGCCTTCTCCTCGTACACCATGCAACCCTCGTTCCTCATCACTATGATTATGTCCTTTAAATAAGTTATCATATTGCCCTGTCCCTTTAGGAAGTAGGCGACAATGGCTTTCCCACATCTCCCCTATCCCTGGTGGCTCTTAGCACGCCTTCTCCTGTTTCACCATGCAACCCTCGTTCCATCATCTACCTGATTATGTCCTTTAAATAAGTTATCATGTGCCCTGTCCCTTTAGGAAGTAGGCGACAATGGCTTTCCACGTCTCCCTATCCCTGGTGGCTCTTAGCACGCCTTCTCCTGTTACACCATGTAACCCTCGTTCCATCCTCTACCTGATTATGTCCTTTAAATAAGTTATCATATTGCCTGTCCCTTTAGGAAGTAGGCGACAATGGCTTTCCACGTCTCCCTATCCCTGGTGGCTCTTAGCACGCCTTCTCCTGTTACACCATGCAACCCTCGTTCCATCATCTACCTGATTATGTCCTTTAAATAAGTTATCATGTGCCTGTCCCTTTGGGAAGTAGGCGACCATGGATTTCGACCTCCCTATCCCTGGTGGCTCTTAGCACGCCTTCTCCTGTTTCACCATGCAACCCTCGTTCCATCATCTACCTGATTATGTTCTTTAAATAAGTTATCATGTGCCCTGTCCCTTTAGGAAGTAGGCGACCATGGCTTTCCACATCCTCCTATCCCTGGTGGCTCTTAGCACGCCTTCTCCTGTTTCACCATGCAACCCTCGTTCCATCATCTACCTGATTATCTCCTTTAAATAAGTTATCATGTGCCCTGTCCCTTTAGGAAGTAGGCGACCATGGATTTCCACGTCTCCTAACTCCCTGGTGGCTCTTAGCACGCCTTCTCCTGTTCCCACCATGCAACCCTCGTTCCATCATCTACCTGATTATCTCCTTTAAATAAGTTATCATGTGCCCTGTCCCTTTAGGAAGTAGGCGACCGCTCACGTCTCCCTATCCCTGGTGGCTCTTAGCACGCCTTCTCCTGTTTCACCATGCAACCCTCGTTCCATCATCTACCTGATTATCTCCTTTAAATAAGTTATCATGTGCCCTGTCCCTTTAAGGAAGTAAGCGACCTGGCAGTTCCATCTCCCTATCCCTGGTGGCTCTTAGCACGCCTTCTCCTGTTACCATGCAACCCTCGTTCCATCATCTACCTGGTCATGTTCTTTAAATATGTTATCACTGGCCGCTGTCCCTTTGAAGTAGGCCCATGGCTTTCCACGTCTCCCTATCCCTGGTGGCTCTTAGCACGCCTTCTCCTGTTTCACCATGCAACCCTCGTTCCATCATCTACCTGATTATCTCCTTTATTAGTTAATAATATGCCCTGTCCCTTTAGGAAGTGACGACATGGATTTCCACGTCTCCCTATCCCTGGTGGCTCTTAGCACGCCTTCTCTGTTACACCATGCAACCCTCGTTCCATCATCTACCTGATTATCTCCTTTAAATAAAGACCATCATATGCCCTGTCCCTTTAGGAAGTAGGCGACCATGGATTTCCATCTCCCTATCCTGGTGTCTCTTAGCACGCCTTCTCCTGTTACACCATGCAACCCTCGTTCTATCATCTACCTGATTATGTTCTTTAAATATGTTATCATATTGCCCCTGTCCGCACGAGAGTAGGCGACCATGGCTTTCCATCCTCCCCTATCCCTGGTGGCTCTTAGCACGCCTTCTCCTGTTACACCATGCAACCCTCGTTCCATCATCTACCTGATTATGTTCTTTAAATATGTTATCATGTGCCTGTCCCTTTAGGAAGTAGGCGACCATGGCTTTCCACGTCTCCCTATCCCTGGTGGCTCTTAGCACGCCTTCTCCTGTTACACCATGCAACCCTCGTTCCATCATCTACCTGATTATGTTCTTTAAATATGTTATCATGTGCCCTGTCCCTTTAGGAAGTAGGCGACCATGGCTCACGTCTCCCTATCCCTGGTGGCTCTTAGCACGCCTTCTCCTGTTTCACCATGCAACCCTCGTTCCATCATCTACCTGATTATCTCCTTTAAATAAGTTATCATGGTGCCCTGTCCCTTTAGGAAGTAGGCGACCATGGATTTCCACGTCTCCCTATCCCTGGTGGCTCTTAGCACGCCTTCTCCTGTTACACCATGCAACCCTCGTTCCATCATCCTACCTGATTATGTTCTTTAAATATGTTATCATGTGCCCTGTCCCTTTAGGAAGTAGGCGACCATGGATTTCCGTCTCCCTATCCCTGGTGGCTCTTAGCACGCCTTCTCCTGTTACACCATGCAACCCTCGTTCCATCATCTACCTGATTATGTTCTTTAAATATGTTATCATGTGCCCTGTCCCTTTAGGAAGTAGGCGACCATGGCTTTCCACGTCTCCCTATCCCTGGTGGCTCTTAGCACCTTGTACTCCTGTTACACCATGCAACCCTCGTTCCATCATCTACCTGATTATGTTCTTTAAATATGTTATCATGTGCCCTGTCCCTTTAGGAAGTAGGCGACCATGGCTTTCCACGTCTCCCTATCCCTGGTGGCTCTTAGCACGCCTTCTCCTGTTTCTACATGCAACCCTCGTTCCATCATCTACCTGGTTATCTCCTTTAAAATAAGTTATCATGTTGCCTGTCCCTTTAGGAAGTAGGCGACCATGGATTTCCACGTCTCCCTATCCCTGGTGGCTCTTAGCACGCCTTCTCCTGTTACACCATGCAACCCTCGTTCCATCATCTACCTGATTATGTTCTTTAAATATGTTATCATGTGCCCTGTCCTTTAGGAAGTAGGCGACCATGGCTTTCCACGTCTCCCTATCCCTGGTGGCTCTTAGCACGCCTTCTCCTGTTTCACCATGCAACCCACCTCGTTCCCATCATCTACCTGATTATCTCCTTTAAATAAGTTATCATGTGCCCTGTCCCTTTAGGAAATGAAGCGACCATGGATTTCCACGTCTCCCCTATCCTGGTGGCTCTTAGCACGCCTTCTCCTGTTACACCATGCAACCCTCGTTCCATCATCTACCTGATTATGTTCTTTAAATAACATTATCATGTGCCCTGTCCCTTTAGGAAGTAGGCGACCATGGCTTTCCACGTCTCCCTATCCCTGGTGGCTCTTAGCACGCCTTCTCCTGTTTCACCATGCAACCCTCGTTCCATCATCTACCTGATTATCTCCTTTAAATAAGTTATCATGTGCCCTGTCCCTTTAGGAAGTAGGCGACCATGGATTTTCACGTCTCCCTATCCCTGGTGGCTCTTAGCACACTACTCCTGTTACACCATGCAACCCTCGTTCCATCATCTACCTGATTATGTTCTTTAAATATGTTATCATGTGCCCTGTCCCTTTAGGAAGTAGGCGACCATGGCTTTCCACGTCTCCCTATCCCTGGTGGCTCTTAGCACGCCTTCTCCTGTTTCACCATGCAACCCTCGTTCCATCATCTACCTGATTATCTCCTTTAAATAAGTTATCATGTGCCCTGTCCCTTTAGGAAGTAGGCGACCATGGATTTCCACGTCTCCCTATCCCTGGTGGCTCTTAGCACGCCTTCTCCTGTTACACCATGCAACCCTCGTTCCATCATCTACCTGATTATGTTCTTTAAATATGTTATCATGTGCCCTGTCCCTTTAGGAAGTAGGCGACCATGGATTTCCACGTCTCCCTATCCCTGGTGGCTCTTAGCACGCCTTCTCCTGTTACACCATGCAACCCTCGTTCCATCATCTACCTGATTATGTTCTTTAAATATGTTATCATGTGCCCTGTCCCTTTAGGAAGTAGGCGACCATGGATTTCCACGTCTCCCTATCCCTGGTGGCTCTTAGCACGCCTTCTCACTGTTACACCATGCAACCCTCGTTCCATCATCTACCTGATTATGTTCTTTAAATATGTTATCATGTGCCCTGTCCCTTTAGGAAGTAGGCGACCATGGCTTTCCACGTCTCCCTATCCACGGTGGCTCTTAGCACGCCTTCTCCTGTTTCACCATGCAACCCTCGTTCCATCATCTACCTGATTATGTTCTTTAAATATGTTATCATGTGCCCTGTCCTTTAGGAAGTAGGCTACCATGGATTTCCACGTCTCCCTATCCCTGGTGGCTCTTAGCACGCCTTCTCCTGTTACACCATGCAACCCTCGTTCCATCATCTACTGATTATGTTCTTTAAATATGTTATCGTAGCCTTTCTCCCTTTAGGAGAAGTAGTATTACCATGGCTTTCCACGTCTCCCTATCCCTGGTGGCTCTTAGCACGCCTTCTCCTGTTTCACCATGCAACCCTCGTTCCATCATCTACCTGATTATGTTCTTTAAATATGTTATCATGTGCCCTGTCCCTTTAGGAAGTAGGCGACCATGGATTTCACGTCTCCTATCCTGGTGGCTCTTAAGCACGCCTTCTCCTGTCCCACCATGCAACCCTCGTTCCTCATCTACCTGATTATGTTCTTTAAATATGTTTTTCATGTGCCCTGTCCCTTTAGAGTAGGCGACCATGGATTTCCACGTCTCTATCCTGTTTGGTGGCTCTTAGCACGCCTTCTCTGTTACACCATGCAACCCTCGTTCCATCATCTACCTGATTATGTTCTTTAAACATATTTATCATGTGCCCTGTCCCTTTAGGAAGTAGGCGACCGTGGCTTTCTGTCTCCCTATTCCCTGGTGGCTCTTAGCACGCCTTCTCCTGTTTCACCATGCAACCCTCGTTCCATCATCTACCTGATTATGTTCTTTAAATATGTTATCATCTGTCCCTTTAGGAAGTAGGCGACCATGGATTTCCACGTCTCCTATCCCTGGTGGCTCTTAGCACGCCTTCTCCTGTTACACCATGCAACCCTCGTTCCATCATCTACCTGATTATGTTCTTTAAATATGTTATCATGTGCCCTGTCCCTTTAGGAAGTAGGCGACCATGGATTTCCACATCTCCCCTATCCCTGGTGGCTCTTAGCACGCCTTCTCCTGTTACACCATGCAACCCTCGTTCCATCATCTACCTGATTATGTTCTTCATCCTGTTATCTGTGCCACCATCCCTTTAGGAAGTAGGCATTCATGGCTCCCATACTCCCTATCCCTGGTGGCTCTTAGCACGCCTTCTCCTGTTTCACCATGCAACCTCGTTCCATCATCTACCTGATTATGTTCTTTAAATATGTTATCATGTGCCCTGTCCCTTTAGGAAGTAGGCTACCATGGATTTCCACGTCTCCCTATCCCTGTTAGCTCTTAGCATACTTACTCCTGTTACACCATGCAACCCTCGTTCCATCATCTACCTGATTATGTTCTTTAATGTTATCATGTGCCTGTCCCTTTAGGAAGTAGACGACCATGGCTTTCCACGTCTCCCTATCCTGGTGGCTCTTAGCACGCCTTCTCCTGTTTCACCATGCAACCCTCGTTCCATCATCTACCTGATTATGTTCTTTAAATATGTTATCATGTGCCCTGTCCCTTTAGGAAGTAGGCTACCATGGATTTCCACGTCTCCTATCCCCTGGTGGCTCTTAGCACGCCTTCTCCTGTTACACCATGCAACCCTCAGTTCATGTCTACCTGATTATGTTCTTTAAATATGTTATCATGTGCCCTGTCCCTTTAGAAAGTAGGCGACACTTGGCTTTCCCACGTCTCCCTATCCTGGTGGCTCTTAGCACGCCTTCTCCTGTTACCATACATACCCTCGTTCCATCATCTACCTGATTATGTTCTTTAAATATGTTATCATGTGCCCTGTCCCTTTAGGAAGTAGGCGACCATGGCTTTCCACGTCTCCTATCCCTGGTGGCTCTTAGCACGCCTTCTCCTGTTTCTGTCAACCCTCGTTCCATCATCTACCTGATTATGTTCTTTAAATATGTTATCATGTGCCCTGTCCCTTTAGGAAGTAGGCTACCATGGATTTCCACGTCTCCCTATCCCTGGTGGCTCTTAGCACGCTTCTCCTGTTACACCATGCAACCCTCGTTCCATCATCTACCTGATTATGTTCTTTAAATATATTGTATGTGCCCTGTCCCTTTAGGAAGTAGGCGACCATGGCTTTCCACGTCTCCCTATCCCTGGTGGCTCTTAGCACGCCTTCTCCTGTTACACCATGCAACCCTCGTTCCATCATCTACCTGATTATGTTCTTTAAATATGTTATCATGTGCCCTGTCCCTTTAGGAAGTAGGCTACCATGGATTTCCACGTCTCCCTATCCCTGGTGGCTCTTAGCACGCCTTCTCCTGTTACACCATGCAACCCTCGTTCCATCATCTACCTGATTATGTTCTTTAAATATGTTATCATGTGCCCTGTCCCTTTAGGAAGTAGGCTACCATGGATTTCCACGTCTCCCTATCCCTGGTGGCTCTTAGCACGCCTTCTCCTGTTACACCATGCAACCCTCACAGTTTCATCATCTACCTGATTATGTTCTTTAAATATGTTATCATGTGCCCTGTCCCTTTAGAGTAGGCCTGCATGGTTCCACGTCTCCTATCCCTGGTGGCTCTTAGCACGCCTTCTCCTGTTACACCATGCAACCCTCAGTTCCATCATCTACCTGATTATGTTCTTTAAATATGTTATCATGTGCCCTGTCCCTTTAGGAAGTAGGCGACCATGGCTTTCCACGTCTCCCCTCCTGGTGGCTCTTAGCACGCCTTCTCCTGTTTCACCATGCAACCCTCAGTTCATCTACCTGATTATGTTCTTTAAATATGTTATCATGTGCCCTGTCCCTTTAGGAAGTAGGCTACCATGGATTTCCCTCTCCTATCCCTGGTGGCTCTTAGCACGCCTTCTCCTGTTACACCATGCAACCCTCGTTCCATCATCTACCTGATTATGTTCTTTAAATATGTTATCATGTGCCCTGTCCCTTTAGGAAGTAGCTACCATGGCTTTCACGTCTCCTATCCCTGGTGGCTCTTAGCACGCCTTCTCCTGTTTCACCATGCAACCCTCGTTCCATCATCTACCTGATTATGTTCTTTAAATATGTTATCATGTGCCCTGTCCCTTTAGGAAGTAGGCGACCATGGTTTCCGTCTCCCTATCCCTGGTGGCTCTTAGCACGCCTTCTCCTGTTACGCCATGCAACCCTCGTTCCATCATCTACTGATTATGTTCTTTAAATATGTTATCATGTGCCCTGTCCCTTTAGGAAGTAGGCGACCATGAGTTCCGTCTCCCTATCCCTGGTGGCTCTTAGCACGCCTTCTCCTGTTACACCATGCAACCCTCGTTCCATCATCTACCTGATTATGTTCTTTAAAATATGTTATCATGTGCCCTGTCCCTTTAGGACGTAGGCGACCATGGTTTTCCACGTCTCCTATCCCTGATTGGCTCTTCCAGCGCCTTCTCCTGTTGCACCATGCAACCCTCGTTCCATCATCTACCTGATTATGTTCTTTAAATATGTTATCATGTGCCCTGTCCCTTTAGGAAGTAGGCGACCATGGCTTTCCGATCTCCCTATCCCTGGTGGCTCTTAGCACGCCTTCTCCTGTTTCACCATGCAACCCTCGTTCCATCATCTACCTGATTATGTTCTTTAAATATGTTATCATGTGCCCTGTCCCTTTAGGAAGTAGGCGACCATGGATTTCCACCTTCTCCCCTATCCCTGGTGGCTCTTTACTTTGCCTGTCTCCTGTTACACCATGCAACCCTCGTTCCATCATCTACCTGATTATGTTCTTTAAATATGTTATCATGCCCTGTCCTTTTAGGACGTAGGCGACCATGGTTTTCCACGTCTCCCTATCCCTGGTGGCTCTTAGCACGCCTTCTCCTGTTACACTTACGCCCTCGTTCCATCATCTACCTGATTATGTTCTTTAAATATGTTATCATGTGCCTGTCCCTTTGGAAGTAGGCGACCATGGCTTTCCACGTCTCCTATCCCTGGTGGCTCTTAGCCCGCCTTCTCCTGTTTCACCATGCAACCCTCGTTCCATCATCTACCTGATTATGTTCTTTAAATATGTTATCGCATTGCCCTGTCCCTTTAGGACGTAGGCGACCATGGTTTTCCACGTCTCCCTATCCCTGGTGGCTCTTAGCACGCCTTCTCCTGTTTCCATGCAGCCCTCGTTCCATCATCTACCTGATTATGTTCTTTAAATATGTTATCATGTGCCCTGTCCCTTTAGGACGTAGGCGACCATGGTTTTCCACGTCTCCCTGGGTGGCTCTTAGCACGCCTTCTCCTGTTACACCATGCAACCCTCGTTCCATCATCTACCTGATTATGTTCTTTAAATATGTTATCATGTGCCCTGTCCCGCTGGGATATGGGCGACCATGGTTTTCCAAG
>JBBBDQ010015445.1:0-14632 GCA_037127315.1 Ascarosepion bandense | reverse complement strand
GGCTGTGAAAGGTCACGAGACCGGAATAGCCCGCAAGGCTTTTCCTACACTCGAGGAAGAATCACCATCACCCATGAGGCTTACGGCACCGCCTCATGATCGGGGGAGTGATAGTGAGGCTAGAGAACATGACCCTCATCACCTCCGGAAAGCAACCGATCTTCCATCAACGCGCGCTCCGAGAAAAGCCACCTCTTGAAGCAAACTCGTGATTCTCCAAGTGCGGCATTCCCAGACCCCCATGACACGGACGTTGGTAACACCTTTGTCGACGTGATGTTTGCGTTCTCTCGAAAGGAGAATAGCAAACGCTCGATCGCTTCCTCACGTCCATCATAAAGGGGAAGTACAGACAGCCGGTAAAGGAACTTGGGAAAGAGATATGTAGAACACACCTCCGCCAAGCCCTTTAAGGACAAATTCCTTCGACGCCAAATCTCGACCGACGCGCCGACTTTTGCCTGTATTTCAGACCAATTCTTCAACTGTAAGTCCGGCCCAAACCACACTCCAAGAATGTGACAGGACCGTCCGTCCAGTCGAAGGGCCCCTGGAAGATAGAACCCTTCCAGGCACCTCTTCGTACCGTCTTCGCTGCCTCTCCGTACTGCCTTGTTACCCCGGGACGGTCGGACTGCACGTCCTGTCCTTGTAGGGGGCCGGCGAAGGAGAGGGCTCTAACGCCAAGACAAAGTAAGGACGACAGTGGACAACCCTGTCGGACCGACCTAGACAGCATGTGCCGCCTTCACATCTTCCTCTCCAGCCCCTCTGTACCACAGCCGTGGGGGGAGCGATACAGAGACTAACCAGCGGTGAAGTCAGGTGCGAATGCGGTGGCCTGCAGGACAGCAGCCATGGTCAACCCTTATCAAATGCCTTGGACTGATCCTAAAATTGATCAGCGTAACTTCGTCTTTTAAAACCCTCTAGATCGTGCGGATCATGCAGGTTGCTCTGAATTGTTCGGCCCTTCACAGCACGAGTCTGATCAGGTCCCAACAGACTCGCAACTAGCTGCAAGCGATTCGTCAGATCTTGGCCACCCAATCAGGTGGTTATAGGTAGTTATGGGAACGCCGTAAATCCATCTAATTTCCCTCCCCAACATTATTGCCTTTTCTCAAAGCGTGGCCACACCCTGGTGAACCGGTTGGGGATGGTCCCCTGCCGGAACCAGTTGTTGAACACAAGTCAAGATCGGGACAAAAAAATGTGTGACCGCCTCAAGTACAATTCATAGGGCAAACCATCCAAACCAGGCGACTTGCCACTGCTGACCTTCAAAGCCGCGTAGACTCTCGTATTCCGTAATTCCCCTCCTCGCAACTAGCCGCTTCAGCCGGCAAAAGCCGGGAAAAATCAGCCAAAGAGCTGCGAAACTCTTCACGGAGACCAGGCACCTTGGTAAACCGGTGTTCGAAATGCGCGGCCGGGAACGCCTCACACATATCGTCAGTCGACCGAAGGAGATGCCTCCGCCGAGTCGCGCACCTCTCGAATGTGGCGATCGCCGCCTCGACGAATTTCTTCCCTGCGCAGATCCGCGCCCAAGTTCACAGCTTCGGAAGACATCTTATGTCCAATTACCTGACCCAAGTAACTCAAGAGCCTCTTTAGCTATCTTGAGGGGATCCCCACCAACCCCCGCCCGGGAGTACTCAGCTCTAAGTGTCTTCGCCTTGGTTGGCTGTATTGAGTGGCGAAAGACCTAACAAGCATCCTTAAGGTTCTCCCACCACTTACTCCCAATGACTCCCTAGTTAACGCCCGCTGCACTAATTAGCTGGCAACTGAAAGTCCCGCTCTGTCCACTAAGGACTGATTGAACTTCCAGTAACCAGCCATTCTAGCCCTAAATTTTAATCTACACGGACACAAACAAGTTTGTGATCCGTATAACCTAACCAGTGGAACCTTGGGCATTCTAAGAAGTCTGTTATTTAACACTCTATCCAGGTAGCTAACTACCTTGGTAGAGGGTCAACTACGCGCTCACATCCACATACTCCCACTGATGATCGACACGGTATCTATCAACGAAGCCAAAATCTCAATGATACCAACCAAGCTACGATCACCTCTCCTCCCGCTAGCACCTCCTTATCCCATTTGGGGTTCAGGATGGCATTCCAGTCTCCCACTAGGATTAGTCGTGTTGAATCCACCAGAAGGGCTCCAACAGTCGAAAAAGACCCGCTCACCTTGATCATTGGCGCATAAACCGCAATCAACCGGAACGAGTTGCTTTTCACTGCAATATCGGCCACAATCAACCGGCCCTTGGCACCGACATGGGCAAGGTCCACCATCGCATCCAGGGTGGCGTCTGACCAGCAAAGAAAAGCCTCTGGCATGCCTGTTCCCATATGCTGAATAAACGACAGTCATTAGACAGCACATAAGAATCTTAGACCTGAAAAATAGAAAAGAGAAATACTCTAGTCATATACCGGATAGGAATTCGGTGGCAGGGACACCGACAGACTGTCCAAGGGAACCCGTTCCTACGTCGGATGTAATCCGTCCGTCTTGACAATCCCGCCAACGTCCGTAGGGTAGGTTAGTTTGATTACCCTCTATAAGCAGGGATGGAGAAGAACTGGGAACCTCCCTGCACAATTCTTAGACATTTCTTTGAGTTCAGGGAGTTCCACTCCTGTACATTATCCTCTTTGTAGAACCTGCTGGCTTCATTTATGTGTTCCCGCACCCTCAGGTTACCCCCCGTGTTACGAACCAGGGTAACACTGCCGGTGGCCTTTGGGAAGTTTACGGACTTGCCATCCACCGCAGTTATCAGCAAGGGCTATGGCAATGAGCACCTCTAGGCCGACCAGTCCCTGGATATGTCCTTTTTATAGACCATTAGCTCTTCTCCCTGGGGAAGAGCTTTTTTTTCTACTTGAGAGTAGGAGTAGTAGGTGTGAGAGTTAAAGAAGTCAGTTTAAAGGTCGGGGACTGGGCAGGTTTTTGAGGGGAAAAGGGAAGGCTTCTTGCCTTATCCGCATAAGACGGCCTTTCCGGCGATACTGGTAGGATGAACATTTAGCCTTAGTGTATGCCGCTTTTTCACTGCTCCTACTCTTTCTGGGGCTTTTGGGGCTCTCTTGCTGATCTTCCTCTCCTCCTCGTCTTCTGCTGCGCTTCAGGGATGATGAACGCTTTGTTTCCATATCTTCCTCTTGCTTTTCCTCGACTTCGTGGGAGGTGATTTGGGCGGCGGAGGTAGTTTCGGCGACGCGGGCGCCTTCGGTGACACAGGTGATTTTGCCGGTGAAGACTTCTCCGGTGGTGGACGCGTTTTTGCCTTTTCAACTGTCTGCCATTCTCCACTTTTGAAGGTGCATCTGCTGGTACTGCTGAAGGTACGTTGTCCCCGTTTTGGCTGCTGGCTGTTACGTGATCCGACGCCCCGCAGACCCAACAAAGGTTCTGCCTCACCACCACATTGACCGGCCCCTGTGCAGGTGAGAAGTTTGGGATGTCTGAACTTCTTCCTGAGTCATCGTCACCTGCAGGGTCATGTCGCCAGTCATAAAATCCCGATTTCGAAATCACCGATGATACCTCCGCCACCTTCCATATCGAGCGGCGCCCATGTGATGTCCATGGGATCTCCGTGCAAATAAGCCGAAGTCTTGCGGGTCGCCATGTACTCCGTTTGAAGCCGGAGCTGCTTGGTAGTGAGTGTTGCTCCGGCCAACTGCTTGGCTTCTCCGTCAAAACAAGCAGGACGTCCCACATAGCGTGGTTCCTCCTTGGCTTCAATTTTGAGTGACTTGATAGCTTCTTCAATGTTCTCCTACTTTTTGGGTCTTGGCTTCCGCAGGGAGATTATTCTTGGTTCAATTGCCGACAGGTTCTCCGGCACACAGCAATTCGGTGCCCGTGGAAATATTTCTGCGTACTTCTCCTGGAGCCCTTTCTCACGTTCCCACCCTTCCAACCAGAGGTGGAAGGGATGGGCGATTCTGGCTCTCGGGCCATCGAAATGGGACTGCCAAATTCTTTCCTCCGCTGACATGGACACCGTTTCTGAATCTTGACCATTCGTCCATGAGATCTGCCAATGGGTCTTTCTCCACACTTACGCCGATGTGGAAGGCATTGAAGAAGCCATCGATTGGAATCTGTGAGATATTATGTCGTCTACCTCGACAAGATCTCCCTGACGATCCCCATCATTGTCTCCACAGGACGCCGTTGTGGAGGGAACCGAACTCTTAGGCCTCTCCTCTGGCCACACCTCCTTGTCGACGAAGGCTTTCCGATCGCCAACACTCTCCTGCGAACCGAAAACCGACACTTGGAAGTTGTTAAAAGAATCGCCGACACAACTTCAATCTTATTAGTACACACAGATAAAGATACTACACTTTGATCGCCTTCTCAAAGGTAGAAGAAATAACAAGAACACTTAACGAACGCACGGGATGTTATGCAAGACAACTCCTAATATGGAATGTTCTATTGTGACAGGTCACTAATGTAATCTGTATTTAAGATGGAATGTTCTATAGACAAGTCTGTATTTAGATAAACTGTATTTTTCACTTTTTTTTGCTAACCTTTCACCTGTTACATATAATCCATTATTGGACATAATTAGAATACAATAACATTTATATTATATTTTGAAATAGTATCTCTTGAAAATTAAGATTCGAGGTGAGCTCATAAAACCCTTACACCGACCCTGGTTTGATAATTGGAAGGTAATCTTCGAACAAAGTTAGATTTGTGGGTTTTGTTCTGTAGTCCGCCATTCTTTTGCTTGACGTTTCGGAATTTTCTTGCTCTCAGCTGCAAATATTTAATTCTTGAGGTTCTGATTACGCATCCTGACTATTTTTTTTGTTTGCGTGCTATAGTTTATATTCAAGTCATCAGGCTAATATAGTTCTCATCGAATTAGCGTGTCAAATCCCATTCTTCTGATTAAATGTTTTTAACTTTTCAAGAAGATTCTTCGATTTTTATTTCCTCTAGTAATAGCGTCGGCATTTAATAGGCTCAGAAATCAAGACACCCTAAAAATGTTAAAGCTGAACACTTTTCATTGGTTAGTCCTTGCTTGTAGGTAAGTGGCTTTGTTTTTATAGCCTCGCTTATTGATCTCAAAGTACATTTCATTGTTTGTGGCCATCAGAGGCGAGACTAGCGACATCTCAAGTGGAAATGTTACTATAAGTGTTCGATATAGGTATTTGTGGTCAAAAAAAACGGGGACCCTTCTTCGAGCAAAACTGCTTCAACTTCCGCGTTTTCTCAGTCTGATTATAGATAGGGTGTTCCATTAAAATGAATCATGTTATTGGCAGACTTTATTGATTTCACTTTATTGGATCATCTTATTCGAGTCATGGCAATTATTTGGGGTGGTGGAACTGTCTTCAATGTCCGTCAAGTGTCGGCGTCACACTTCCTCTCGATGGTCGCAAATCTCGGCAACTTGACTTGCAAGCACCTGCCAAGATCTTTGCCAAAAATCTTTAACTCCCGCTAGTGTTTAGCAGAGTTATGGGTTTGTAATCATCTAAGCCCTTCCCTACACTTTTGACTCTACAAAGAATTCACCCTGGAAATCTGGTCGGGCACGGAACCAGTTTCGAACACCACCGTCAAAATCGGTACAAAGATGTGACAGCTTCCAAGTACAATTCGTAGGGTAGACCATCAAATCCCGGAGACTTGCACATGCCGACCCACTTCAATGCTGCTGAACTTACCCTCCGTGATCCCACTCTTGCTTGCTTCAGTTGGACCAAGCCGAGGAAAGTCGGGTAAAATAACTGCAGAAACTCATCACTGACACGAGGCTCCTTGGTAAAGCGGCTCGTGAACTGCCGCCGAAACGCGCTCGCACGCATTGTCGTTCGACCTCAGAGGCGCACTCTGTGGGGTCTTGACCATCTCTAATCTATAGATGGTCACCTCGACGGATCTTTGCGCGATTCGAAGCCCATGTGTTCACGGCTTCGTTAAACATCAGCTCAACCTTATGCACAATGACCTGCGGTAACGCTTTCAGCCAACCGTTCCAGGACCTGCCTAGTTAATTCTATTTAGATGCCACTCACCCTGCCCAGACGGACAATCTCTCAGTATGCTGTTCACATTGTTAGCCTTAGCTGGTGGGAAGAATCGATGTGATGAGGTAGTCATGCAGGGAAAGACCCTCTCATGCTATCCTGGGCTCCTTCCACCATCCATTTTTGATACCCTCTACTAATCTCTAGCACTAATCTAGCTAGCTGTTGCCAGAAGCGTTTGTCCAGTAAAGACATGTTGAACTTCCAGTGCGGTGCCGCCTAGGCCTTCCATCTAATGCCACCAGCACAAACGACTTTGTGGCCGACTAAGCCCAACCAGTGGAACGATCTGGGCAAAATATAGATCAAGCCCCCGTCTATCCACCGTACACAGTTTCTTGCTCTTGAAGTAACGCCGCAGCGGTTCCTTTTACTTTTTCATTTCTTTCCTTCGCTGGGTTGAAGAGCTCTTAGAGGAGATTCTCACTTTTCGTTCTGTTCTTTCACAGGTGAAGCATAGCCTGATTAGAAGCCTTGGCGGCGACAAGGGCCTTTTCTGCTACGGTTTTCGCTTTCCTTTTTTTTTCATGGCGTCCTCATCCCCTTCCTCCTCCGCTGCTTTAACGAAGAAGAGCTTGATGGAGGTATTTTGTTTAATTTCTGAAACTTACCATCGGTTCCTGTTGTTGCTGATGTTTCCTTTTCAGCATTTTCTGCAGATGCTCTTCGTGGAGGAGGGAAAGTTTCTCCTTTATCCTCTGTTCACCACCTCGTCCATTCGCCCGCTGGTTGTTGCTGCTTTTCTACCTCTACAAGTACCTTCTCCTCCTCCTCCGCTACTGTCTCTTTCCAACCGGTGCTACCGAGGCTTCCAAGCGCCGCATTGTGTATCTTTGTCAGTCACGACTTCATAGGTATACCGCCACCCAACAAGTCCGGACAGTGTGGCCTTCTGCTCTCTACTGCAACAATTTTTTTTTTTTTTTTTTTTTTACCCTGCAGATTAGAATTAGTCTCGGTGGTGTGACCCGTCTTAGCCTCCTCTTCAGAAAAGTACGTCCCACATGGCACGGGATTGCTTAGCCAATATTTTAGGCAATATTTTTTATTTTGTGAGGGCCCCCGTCCACCATCTCTTCAGACGGTCGAACTTCCGCGTCTTCCCGTCGGTTGTTCGTAAGGGAGATCGTTTTTGCCGTGTAACACTTTAATGCCTCCAGGTACGGTAACGAGTTCATTAACTCTAATGATTGCCGTCCGGTACTTTGTGACTTATTTGGTCGTAGGAGATTGCGCCCCCAGCTTTTTTTTTTTTTCTCCACGCCGTAGTCTTCTAAACGGTTGGTACTTCGAGGTACCATGGATTCAATATCTTATTGGAGACCTAGCCATTGTGGTCTCACCCCAGCAAAAAAAACAAAGAATAACCAAACCTTCGGCTAACCAAACCGCCGTAAAGACAAAATTAGACGTATAAAAATACACTATTCACGACCCAATCACTATACAATTTCTTCATTCACCAACAGCAACCCATCCGTCACCTTCAACTCACACACCAATACCAATATTTTCTGTGGCACCTAAAAAAGATGGAACAAACCCATGTGCTCGGCAAAAAATTGGTTTCATGTACAATAATAGGAAAATACTTATAATTTAATGTAAAATAAAAAGGGAATGAAATAAACTAAAACATAACAAAATAGTCCAAATTGAAACTAACAAGTGTTAGTAAGACTTGTTTACTCACAAACTTTTCAGAAAATATGCATATGTATTCCAGCAAACGAAATCAAGTTGCACATTCGATAAGACGGGAAGGAGAAAATAAATAGAATTGGAAAATCAAAGACTCACTTAGTCAAAAAAGTGATCTAACAACGAACTGGAGGATTGGGAATCTCGACTTGATCATAACAAGGGAAAGCTGGAACAGGCTAGGAACGCATTAACTCTGGTAAGCACAAAAAGAAACCAACTTAAAGCCAGGATAATGTTCGCAGAAAACCACCCCATTGTACTAAAGACTGGGGCCCCATTCAAGTGAACCAGAATTGCTACAGTCAACCACCATTTGCTAAAATCTGTCGATATCAACCGCTTTCAATCAGATCTGATCTTTATCTATGCTGATGCTGAAATAATCTAATCAAATGCTGATAAGATTAATGTTCATATGAATATCCGGGCACTAAAATAGATTTTCGTGCAAAAATCACAGGTTCATGAAATAAACAGTAGAAAAATGCTTGCTCAGAAGTTAAAGCGAAAAACCTTGAAAGGGAGATACACCAGCATAGGTAATGAGATTTTGACTTTTCTAAGCTTTGTCCATTCCTTTCTTGATGGAAGGATAACATTGAAATTGTAGTGCTGAAACATTAAAAAAAAACATTAAAATTCATCACTAAAGTTGTAATATAGTATTCACTGAATGACCGGAATGTCCCTTGTAGGATAAGAATCACCATCACTGAGATTACAGATAGATATTCGATCAATATTTATCCTTTTGCGTTATAACATACATTATTCTTTTCAAATCATCCTGTCTAAATATTTCAATAGCTTCCTCTTCACAATAGAGAACTTCGTGTTTTCAGACAAGTAGTTAGAAAGACAATCTTCTTAGTCCAGTAGATTTCTCAATTAGCTTGAAAGCAAGAGAAAAGACCATGGAGTTCCAGGAGAAACAGCCAGTTATTTTTGACAAAAAACCCTGGAGGAGGGCAACAAAAATGCCACCGGAGTGATCATGTTAGTAACCAAACGTGTTGCTGTTGGCTTCCATGCTTGTGTTTTTCAGTAGTTTATTATAGAAAGGCATTTTTGTCAAGCATAGTTTTTGTCAAAGTGCTCGATATGAAAAAGTGATTGCTTAAACAGAATTAATATTGAAAAGAATGTCGGCTAAGTAGTATTAATTTCATTCGTGCCAAATTTCAAATTACCTGAAGGCAAAATAAAAACGTGAAGACATTACAATAATGCCTTCACAGAACTACGAAGTCTGCATGACTGAAATACGCTCTTTCTTATACAGCGAGAGATCGATCGATCGATCTTGAAAAGCTACTTAAGGTATTTGTAAATAATAAAAGCATTTCTTTCAGACTCAGCGATTTCTCGGCTTTCAGTTTCCGTTTTTTTTTTCCTAAGTTATATTTTTTTGCTTTTCTTTCAGATATGAAAAAGTTTTTGAAATACTTTGTTGCCTAATCCACTGTTTTCTTTTGAGAGGCTATTGTCATCCCTCACTGCAGGGACCATTTCACGGAGACTCTGAAGAACATCATGCCCTTCCTACTTTCTCTTTCCAGGTTGTTACGGGCTTTTTCCACCTGGCTCATGTATTTCTCGTTTTCCTCAGTTAGTCTCTTTAAAAAGAAATAAATCAATATACAAACAAAAATTATTTGTAGTCATAAATGCAATATTGTGATTAATATGAATTTTTACAAACATAAACCATTTATTTTATTAAATTTCAAACTATATATCAATAAAATTTGAAGCAATTAAATCGCTAAATAGTCATTGATTTTAAAGCCATTTTTAGCTCTCTTATCAGAATAGTACCCTGAAAAAATCATTAAAATGTAATGATCTATTCTGAAGTATTATTTGGAATGTTAGTTGGTTAGTACTAATGCGATTTTGAACAATATTACTAGTTTAAAATAATGCATTTTTAAATACAAAGGTAGATGAGGTGGTGTTGACAAGGTAAGTTAATCTCAATTTTTTTTCTTTTCTATAGGTGATATCGGGGAAAAATAGTTGAATATAACATGTGCGCAATGTTTTCATATTTTTAACTACCAGTAACTTTACAAATTTTGGAAAATATTCACGCTAATCTCAATATTTAATGGAATTTGAAAAAATCTTTTAAATAATTGGTGTTGCTGAATTGTAAGCTTTTTCATTTGTGATTAGTAAATATAGTCTTGGTGAACAATATCACCTAATTGATTTAAAACTTTATAAACTATTCTAATCAAAATGGAAAAATAAAACAATCGAAAACTGAATTTATTTTGAAACTGTCTTAATAAATATACACATATTTCGAAAATATCGTCTGCAAATATGCTTTAAAGTACTTACCAAAATAGTAGAACGGCTGAGATTAACTACGGATGCACTGACTCACATTATTTTCAGTTTTTCAGTTGTCATTCCCCTTGAGATGGCTTCTGTCGCAGCTGAGGGAATCCCATAGAAGGAGCAAATGTATTGTAACTGCGTATATTTAATTTCCTACAGAATCTGTAGAAGAATTTCAACTAAATATATTACAAGTTAATATTTTATGAAAATTTTATCATATAAGAATTAGTTGTAGGATTCCGACAATGTTTTTCAAATTGGCCTTGTGCCTAACACAACCGAAGTCCCCCACAATTAAAAAAAAAAAATACCTGAAGGTTGGATGTTGAACAAAGAATAAAACATTTTGTATCTTTTAAAATTTTATTAACTGAAGAGAATAACATGAATATAAGTAGAAAATGTTCAGAAAAATGTACGTAGTTAAATGTTCCAGAGAAATAGTAGTAAGCAATTAAATGAATCCAGCTTATTTTTCATAGTAGCAGAATGTGGAAAGATTAAAAGATTAGCACAAGACTGTTTCCCTTCATTTTTTATGGCCGGCGAGAAAGGAAAGTGGAAGTTAAACAATCAAGGAAAACAGAAATGAGTAGGAAAGAATAATTATGAAAACGGCTCAGAAATGAACCCCAAATTTAGAAGTAAAATATAGGCAGATACATATATCGGTCACGTGACGTCTTGGCTACTTTATTTCTCTTGTTTTCCTCTATTTTATTTCCTGTTTCCTATTCCCCTTTCTTTCAACCCTTTTGTTTTGTCATTTTTTTCTATCCCTTCTTACCTGTACGAATCTTTTTTTTTTTTTTTTTTTTTTTATATAAAAAAAAAAACGTTCTGATGAGTTTTTCTAACGTCGAAACAAAATGCACAATTTTGTAGTAGACTGCGGTTTGTACATGGTCTAAAGTTGTGTGTGTGTGCAGATCACGTTTAGGTAGGATAGCTAATTCAAGCTGTCAGTTTCAGACATGCATTGTCAATAGTTGACTGGGGTTAACAATTCATGTCTCGAACTGAAAATCAATATTATCTGAATTTGAGCAACTAAATGAATATCCGCTCTGGAAATTTTACCTTGAGCTCTGTTGATCAGGGAACAGTTTTAATATTTAAACGATATTACTAGAATTCTCTCGTTATTTCTATCAATTTTTCTTCAGGATTTTTTACTGATATATATCCAATTAAATAAGGTTATGACGAAAGTAATTTCCCTGATTTTTTTTTTTTTTTTTTTTTTTTTTTTTTTACGAATATAGTCCTAAAATCAGTCACCAAAAGGGAAGATTTTCCTACTGAAATATTTTTGTGGAGGTCAGCTCATTTCTTAGATTGTGAAGATTTCAGATTTACGGATAAGTATTTTTTATAATTTCATGAAAACATTTTTTCATATAAAAAATTAAGTCTTTTCCCTCATGCAATCTGCTAAGAATAATTCATAAAAACTCAAAATTATGGCGAATTGGTACTTAAAAAAGAAATCAATGAATATTTTTGAAAATTTTCAACAGTACAAAAATCACAGACTACATAGCAGGAATAAAAATTCATGTTTTGAACAAAAAGTAAAATTAACAATTGTTAATTAATCCCCCAAATTTAATACCAAAAATTTTTTTCTGAAGAGGAAAGTTCATTAAAAAAAAAAAATACACCTCCAAGGTCTTTTCAGCCAAAATTTTCAGTATCGAAATTCGACAAATACAAACGAAACAAATTTTATTTGGAACCTGATTTAAACCGTTTACCGAATTGAAAAAAAAATGTAACCCTTAGATTTTTCAAACGCGTTTAACCGGAGCGTCTTCGGTTTTGGTGTGGCCGACCTCTTCCCTTCGGATTTTTTTCTTCTTGAAAACAGTCTGGTACTGGATGTTCGATTTGAAGCTCCGGCAACAGCGAGTCCGAATCAGATCTGATTAATAGAGGTCCTCGAATAGCTGCAGTTGGGGATCCGAATAACAAGGAAGTTCATAACCAACGTTTTCGAGAATTCACATGAGAGGATCTCCTTCTGCCAAAAAATTCCCGAGGGTATCCGTGTGGATAAAGTTTGGGTCATCAAGGTAGTCACCATCCGTGTGTTGCTCGTATCAGTAGGGTCTTAATTAGTAGTGATTTCGTTCGTGCATACAATTTTTATATATACAATTGAGCGAAGCTAGAAAACAACCAGCAAATAGAATTGAATCTATAATAACACGAATATTTGGAGTCTTTTGAAAATAATTAATGAAATTTTTAATTCTGTAACTTCAATTTCTGTTAATTAATCCTTAAACTTAATACCAAAATTTTTCTTTAACAGGAAACATTTCCTTGGTCATTTTAAAAAATGCACCTGCTCTAAGTTTTTTTCAGCCCAAATTTTGTCAGTATCGAAATTCAACAGACAAAAATACAAACTAAAAATTTATTTGGAACTCAATTTAAATCGTTTTCATTGGGAGTTGAAAAAAAAATGTAACACTTACATTTTCTATCGCTTTTAACCGGAGCGGTTTCTGGTTTTGCGTGGCCGGCCTCTTGGCTTTCGTTTTTCATCTTTAACAGCGTCTAGAACTGGATGCTCGATTTGAAGCCCCAGCGAATCAAAATCAGGGTCGATTAATAGGTCCCCAAATAGCTGAAATTGGGGATCCGAATAATGATCTAGAAAGTTCATTGACGACGTTTCTGAGAATCTCCATGAGGAACTCCTTCCTCAAAATTCTGGAGGATATTCTTGTGAATCGAAAATCACGATCCATTTTGTTCGTATCAGGCAGGGTCCTAATTAAAGGGATCTCGTGCACACTTTTTATTTATACAAGTGGGCGGGTTTGCTTAGAAAACAGACCAGCCAATAGAATTGAAGCTACAATAATACGAGTTTATGGAGTCATTTTTAAAATAATCAGATAATCTTTTCCAGGTGCTTATGATGGTGCATCCATTCTATTTTCTTTCCGCTCTTCTCATCTCAGAATTTAAATACCAAAATCAATAGACATTATTTCTGTGGACGACAGGTCCCTTTCAACTGCCTTTCTGTCTACCCGACATTCTTTGGAGATAATTTCTTTTTCTTGAATTTGCGTTTCTTTGCTAGGAGGAGCACAAGGAAGGGGAAGGCCTTTCACTTTCGCAGCATATGATGTTGGTCGTTCCGGCGAAGTACGGACGGAAGCTTCTCTTCGATTTTGGTCGTTCTGTGAAATCTCCGTTTCATGCTCTTCTCATCTTTTTCAAAGATGAGAAGAGCGGGGCGCAGGCATTTCCTCCGTATCCATGTTTTTTCCTACCTCTGTTGTGGCTACTTCTCCTTTTGGGAGGACGGTTATTACTGCTTTTCCTGCTGCTACTGTCTTTTTTGTGTGTGTGGGGAGGGGTGATCGTTTATCTTGTGGAACATCCTGATTTAATGGAGGTTTTGCTTTCGTATTCTTCACCTTGCCATTCACCATCTGTCTTGCCCTTTGCTGTTTCAGGCTCCTGAGCTATTTCGGGCTCTTGAGTCGATTGTCTGGGTTTTAATCAGGCAGACTTTAGCCAAATGGCTCAACGCTCCACAGCCAACAGTAAGGGTTTCTGCCTTCCACAACAACGTAGATCGACCGCCACGGCAGGTCAGAATGTTCGGTATTTCACCGAACACCTTACGATTAATCTCACTTGTAATGTGGCATCACCCGTAAGAAAGTCAAGTTTGCTTGTAGTAGCGTTACCACGTCGGCCACCTGGCCATACGGGGGAAGAGTCTCCGAGAGGTTCAGTAATATCCATAGCATCCCAGGCAAGGTAACTCGGAGTTCCTGCCGGTGCCCATGTATTCCGTTTGGTTGTTAGTGTGGCTCCTGCCAACTGCTTCGCCTCCTCCTCCGTTGGTAGCAGGGCGTCTCGCATGTCATGGCTTTTTGCCAACATTTTAGCCGGGACGCTTAGGTTTTTGACAGTCTTCTCTCGCTTCTGCTCACCCATAACAAACTTCTGTGTTTTTGTCTTTGGTTAGCAGGGAAATGATCATTGTTTCCACTGTTTGCACTTGATTTACCGAGACGAACTACTAATATTTTTCATTTAGTTTTTTTTTTTTTTTTTTTTTTTTTTTAGAGGCCAAATACGCTCTCATCATTCTTGAGGCTTTAGCCCTCCTCAAGCTGAGGCCGAAGGTACAGCCCTTCTTTTTAATCGTCTGTTGCCTGCTGGGAACTGACCTCACCAGGAAAAGAAAATAGTCACAATTAGCGTCAAAATTTCCGTACGAAAAGAATTCGAGCTTTAAGTTAATACAGATTCCCACACAAAAAAACGCACAACGAAACCACTTAGCGGTTTGGGGCTCACTTTTCTTCGACGTTCACGTGATTTATTATTTATGATTTGATGGACTACCATTAAGTCCACGTTGAAAAAAATAAAATAAAACAATCCACACTTCGTTTTCACATCTGCCAATTTCGAGTTTGTTTGAATTCAAACAAAATTGCGAA
>JBBBDQ010015439.1:0-14263 GCA_037127315.1 Ascarosepion bandense | reverse complement strand
TCATACATTTCTTCTCATTTTCTTCTTTTTCAAATTAAAAATCACAAAATCAGCACTATTTCTTCTCATTTTCTTCTTTTTCAAATTAAAAATCACAAAATCAGCAATATTTCTTCTCATTTTCTTCTTTTTCAAAATTAAAAATCACAAAATCAGCAATATTTCTTCTCATTTTCTTCTTTTCAAATTAAAAATCACAAAATCAGCAATATTCTTTCTCATTTTCTCTTTTTCAAATTAAAATCACAAAAATCAGCAATATTTCTTCTCATTTTCTTCTTCTTTTTCAAATTAAAAATCACAAAATCAGCATTATTTCTTCTCATTTTCTTCTTTCTTTTTCAAATTAAAATCCCAAAATCAGCAATATTTCTTCATTTCTTCTTTTTTCAAATTAAAATCACAAAATCAGCAATATTTCTTCTCATTCTTCTTTTCAAATTAAAAATCACAAAATCAGCAATATTTCTCTTCTCATATTTTTTCTTTTTCAAATTAAAAATCCCAAAATCAGCAATATTTCTTCTCATTTTCTTATTTTCAAATTAAAAATCCCAAAATCAGCAATATTTCTTCTCATTTTCTTATTTTCTAAATTAAAAATCACAAAAATCAGCAATATTTCTTCTCATTTTCTTTCTTTTTCAAATTAAATATCACAAAATCAGCAATATTTCTTCATTTTCTTCTTTACAAATTAAAAAATCACAAAATCAGCAATATTTCTTCTCATTTTGTTCTTTTTCAAATTAAAAATCCCAAAATCAGCAATATTTCTTCTCATTTTCTTCTTTTCAAATTAAAAATCACAAAATCAGCAATATTTCTTCTCATTTTCTTCTTTTTTCAAATGAAAATCCAAAATCAGCAATATTTCTTCTCATTTTCTTCTTTTTCAAATTAAAATCCAAAATCAGCAATATTTCTTCTCATTTTCTTCTTTTCAAATTAAAAATCCCAAAATCAGCAATATTTCTTCATTTTCTTTCTTTTTCAAATAAAAAATCACAAAATCAGCAATATTTCTTCTCATTTTCTTCTTTTTCAAATTAAAAATCATAAAATGAGCAATATTTCTCATTTTTCTTTTCTTTTTCAAATTAAAAATCCCAAAATCAGCAATATTTCTTCTCGTTTTCTTCTTTTCAAATTAAAAATCACAAAATCTAGCATTATTTCTTCTCATTTTCTTCTTTTTCAAATTAAAAAATCCCTAAAATCAGCAATAACATTTCTTTTTATTTTCTTCTTTTTCAAATTAAAAATCACAAAATCAGCAATATTTCTTCTCATTTTCTTCTTTTTCAAATTAAAAATCACAAAATCAGCAATATTTCTTCTCATTTCTTCTTTTTCAAATTAAAAATCACAAAATCAGCAATATTTCTTCTCATTTTCTCTTTTTCAAATTAAAAATCCTAAAATCAGCAATATTTCTTCTCATTTTATTTTTCAAATTAAAAATCCCAAAATCAGCAATATTTCTTTTCATTTTGTTCTTTTTCAAATTAAAAATCCCAAAAATCAGCAATATTTCTTCATTTTCTTCTTTTTTCAAATTAAAAAAAAATCACAAAATCAGCAATATTTCTTCATTTTCTTCTTTTTCAAATTAAAAATCCCAAATCAGCAATATTTCTTCTCATTTTCTTCTTTTCAAATTAAAAATCACAAAATCAGCAATATTTCTCTTCTCATTTTCTTCTTTCAAAATTCAAAAATCACAAAATCAGCAATATTTCTTCTCATTTCTTCTTTTTTCAAATTAAAAATCACAAAATCAGCAATATTTCTTCTCATTTTCTTCTTTTGCAAATTAAAAATCCCAAAATCAGCAATATTTCTTTCTCATTTTCTTTCTTTTTCAAATTAAAAATCACAAAATCAGCAATATTTCTTCTCATTTTCTTCTTTTTCAAATTAAAAATTCACAAAATCAGCAATATTTCTTCTCATTTTCTTCTTTTTCAAATTAAAAATCACAAAATCAGCAATATTTCTTCTCATTTTCTTCTTTTTCAAATTAAAAATCACAAAACGTAGCAATATTTCTTCTCATTTTTTTTCTTTTCAAATTAAAAATCCCAAAATCAGCAATATTTCTTCTCATTTTCTTCTTTTTCAAATTAAAAATCCCAAAATCAACAATATTTCTTCTCTATTTTTGTTCTTTTTCAAATTAAAATCCCAAAATTAGTAATATTTCTCTCATTTTCTTATTTTCAAATTAAAAATCACAAAATCAGCAATATTTCTTCTCATTTTCTTCTTTTTCAAATTAAATATCACAAAATCAGCAATATTTCTTCTCATTTTGTTCTTTTTCAAATTAAAAATCACAAAATCAGCAATATTTCCTCTTTCTCATTTTGTTCTTTTTCAAATGAAAATCCCAAAATCAGCAATATTTCTTCTCATTTTCTTTTCTTTTTCAAATTAAAATCACAAAAATCAGCAATATTTCTTCTTTCTCATTTTCTTCTTTTTCAAATTAAATATCACAAAATCAGCAATATTTCTTCTCATTTTCTTCTTTTCAAATTAAAAATCACAAAATCAGCAATATTTCTTCTCATTTTGTTCTTTTTCAAATTAAAAAATCCAAAATCTATGTAATAAATATTTCATTTTTTTTTTTCAAATTAAAAATCACAAAATCAGCAATATTTCTTCTCATTTTCTTTCTTTTTCAAATTAAAAATCCCAATATCAGCAATATTTCTTCTCATTTTCTTCTTTTTTTCAAATTAAAAAATCACAAAATCAGCAACATTTCTTCTCATTTCTTTTTCAAAATTAAAAATCACAAAATCAGCAATATTTCTTCTCATTTTTTCTTTTCAAATTAAAAATCACAAAATCAGCAATATTTCTTCTCATTTTCTTCTTTTTCAAATTTTAAATCCCAAAATCAGCAATATTTCTTCTCATTTTCTTCTTTTTCAAACTAAAAATCCCCAAATCAGCAATATTCTTCATTTTCTTCTTTTTCAAATTAAAAATCACAAAATCAGCAATATTTCTTCATTTTCTTTCTTTTTCAAATTAAATATCACAAAATCAGCAATATTTCTTCTCATTTTCTTCTTTTTCAAATTAAAAATCACAAAAATCAGCAATATTTCTTCTCATTTTCTTCTTTTTCAAATTAAAATCCCAAAATCAGCAATATTCTCTCATTTTCTTCTTTTTCAAATTAAAATCACAAAATCAGCAAATATTTTCCTTTCCTTCTTTTTCAAATTAAAAATCACAAAATCAGCAATATTTTCCCTCATTTTCTTCTTTTCAAATTAAAAATCCTAAAATCAGCAATATTTCTTCTCATTTGTTCTTTTTCAAATTAAAAATCCCAAAATCAGCAATATTTCTTTTCATTTTGTTCTTTTTCAAATTAAAAATCCCAAAATCAGCAATATTTCTTCTCATTTTCTTCTTTTTCAAATTAAAAATCACAAAATCAGCAATATTTCTTCTCATTTTCTTCTTTTCAAATTAAAAATCCCAAAATCAGCAATATTTCTTCTCATTTTCTTCTTTTTCAAATTAAAAATCCCAAAATCAGCAATATTTCTTCTCATTTTCTTCTTTTCAAATTAAAAATCACAAAATCAGCAATATTTCTTCTCATTTCTTCTTTTCAAATTAAAAATCACAAAATCAGCAATATTTCTTCTCATTTTCTTCTTTTGCAAATTAAAAAATCCCAAAATCATAATATTTCTTCTCATTTTCTTCTTTTTCAAATTAAAATCACAAAAATCAGCAATATTTTCTCATTTTCTCTTTTTCAAATTAAAATCACTAAATCAGCAATATTTCCTTCTCATTTTCTTCTTTTTCAAATTAAAAATCACAAAATCAGCAATATTTCTTCTCATTTTCTTCTTTTTCAAATTAAAAATCACAAAAATCAGCAATATTTCTTCTCATTTTTTTTCTTTTTTTCAAATTAAAATCCCAAAATCAGCAATATTTCTTCTCATTTTCTTCTTTTTCAAATTAAAAATCCCAAAATCATTAATATTTTCTTCTCATTTTGTTCTTTTTCAAATTAAAAATCCCAAAATTAGCAATATTTCTCTATTTCTATTTTCAAATTAAAAATCACAAAATCAGCAATATTTCTTCTCATTTTCTTCTTTTTCAAATTAATACTAAAATCAGCAATATTTCTTCTCATTTTCTTCTTTTTCAAATTAAAAATCACAAAATTGTGCTAATATTTCTTCTCATTTTGTTCTTTTTCAAATTAAAAATCCCAAAATCAGCAATATTTCATTTTCTTCTTTTTCAAATTAAAAATCACAAAATCAGCAATATTTCTTCTCATTTTCTTCTTTTCAAATTAAATATCACAAATAGCAATATTTCTTCTCATTTTCTTCTTTTTCAAATTAAAAATCACAAAATCAGCAATATTTCTCTCATTTTGTTCTTTTTCAAATTAAAAATCCCAAAATCAGTACATTTCTTCATTTTCTTCTTTTTCAAATTAAAAATCACAAAATCAGCAATATTTCTTCTCATTTTCTTTCTTTTCAAATTAAAATCCCAACAATGGCAATATTTCTTCTCATTTTCTTCTTTTTCAAATTAAAAATCACAAAATCAGCAACATTTCTTCTCATTTCTTCTTTTTCAAATTAAAAATCACAAAATCAGCAATATTTCTTCTCATTTTTTTCTTTTTCAAATTAAAAATCACAAAATCAGCAATATTTCTTCTCATTTTCTTCTTTTTTCAAATTTTAAATCCCAAAATCAGCAATATTTCTTCTCATTTTCTTCTTTTTCAAACTAAAATCCCCAAATCAGCAATATTTCTTCTCATTTTCTTCTTTTTCAAATTAAAAATCACAAAAATCAGCAATATTTCTTCTCATTTTCTTCTTTTTCAAATTAAATATCACAAAATCAGCAATATTTCTTCTCATTTTCTCTTTTCAAATTAAAATCACAAAATCAGCAATATTTCTCTCATTTTTCTTTCTTTTTCAAATTAAAAATCCCAAAATCAGCAATATTTCTTCATTTTCTTCTTTTCAAATTAAAAATCACAAAATCAGCAATATTTCTTCTCATTTTCTTCTTTTCAAATTAAAATCCCAAAATCAGCAATATTTCTTTTTATTTTCTTCTTTTTCAAATTAAAAATCACAAAAATCAGCAATATTTCTTCTCATTTTCTTCTTTTTCAAATTAAAAATCACAAAATCAGCAATATTTCTTCTCATTTCTTCTTTTTCTAAATTAAAAATCACAAAATCAGCAATATTTCTTCTCATTTCTTCTTTTCAAATTAAAAAATCACAAAATCAGCAATATTTCTTCTCATTTTCTCTTCTTTTTTCAAATTAAAAATCCTAAAAATCAGCAATATTTCTTCTCATTTTGTTCTTTTTCAAATTAAAAATCCCAAAATCAGCAATATTTCCCTTTTCATTTTGTTCTTTTTCAAATTAAAAATCCCAAAAATCAGCAATATTTCTTCTCATTTTCTTCTTTTTCAAATTAAAAATCACAAAATCAGCAATATTTCTTCTCATTTCTTCTTTTTCAAATTAAAAAATCACAAAATCAGCAATATTTCTTCTCATTTTCTTCTTTTTCAAATTAAAATCCCAAAATCAGCAATATTTCTTCTCATTTTCTTCTTTTTCAAATTAAAAATCAATAAAATCAGCAATATTTCTTCTCATTTTTTTTCAAATTAAAAATCACAAAATCAGCAATATTTCTTCTCATTTTCTTCTTTTGCAAATTAAAATCCCAAAATCAGCAATATTTCTTCATTTTCTTCTTTTCAAATTAAAAATCACAAAATCAGCAATATTTCTTCTCATTTTCTTCTTTTTCAAAATTAAAAATCACAAAATCAGCAATATTTCTTCTCATTTTCTTCTTTTTCAAATTAAAAATCACAAAAATCAGCAATATTTCTTCTCATTTTCTTCTTTTTCAAATTAAAAATCACAAAATCAGCAATATTTCTTCTCATTTTTTTCTTTTCAAATTAAAAATCCCAAAAATCAGCAATATTTCTTCTCATTTTCTTCTTTTTCAAATTAAAAATCCCAACATCAACAATATTTCTCATTTTGTTCTTTTTCAAAATTAAAAATCATAAAATCAGCAATATTTCTTCTCATTTTCTTATTTTCAAATTAAAAATCACAAAATTCAGCAACATTTCTTTTCATTTTGTTCTTTTCAAATTAAAAATCCCAAAATCAGCAATATTTCTTTTTATTTTCTTTCTCTTTTTCAAATTAAAAATCACAAAAATCAGTAAATATTTCTTCATTTTCTTCTTCTCAAATTAAAAATCACAAAATCAGCAATATTTTCTCATTTCTTCTTTTTCAAATTAAAAATCACAAAATCAGCAATATTTCTTCTCATTTTCTTCTTTTTCAAATTAAAAATCCCAAAAATCAGCAATATTTCTTCTCATTTTCTTCTTTTTCAAATTAAAAATCACAAAATCAGCAATATTTCTTCTCATTTCTTCTTTTTCAAATTAAAAATCACAAAATCAGCAATATTTCTTCTCATTTTCTTCTTTTGCAAATTAAAATCCCAAAATCAGCAATATTTCTTCTCATTTTCTTCAAATTAAAAATCACAAAATCAGCACAATAGCTTCTTCTCATTTTCTTTCTTTCAAATTAAAAATCACAAAATCAGCAATATTTCTTCTCATTTTCTTCTTTTTCAAATTAAAAAATCACAAAATCAGCAATATTTCTTCTCATTTTCTTCTTTTTCAAATTAAAAATCACAAAATCAGCAATATTTCTTCTCATTTTTTTCTTTTTTCAAATTAAAAATCCCAAAAAATCAGCAATATTTCTTCTCATTTTCTTCTTTTTCAAATTAAAAATCCCAACATCACCAATATTTCTTCTCATTTTGTTCTTTTTCAAATTAAAAATCCCAAAATCAGCAATATTTCTTCTCATTTTCTTATTTTCAAATTAAAAATCACAAAATCAGCAATATTTCTTCTCATTTTCTTCTTTCAAATTAAATATCACAAAATCAGCAATATTTCTTCTCATACTTTCTCTTTTTCAAATTAAAATCACAAAATCAGCAATATTTCTTCTCATTTTGTTCTTTTCAAAATTAAAAATCCCAAAAATCAGCAATATTTCTTTCCTCATTTTCTTCTTTTTCAAATTAAAAAATCACAAAATCAGCAATATTTCTTCTCATTTTCTTCTTTTTCAAATTAAATATCACAAAATCAGCAATATTTCTTCATTTTCTTCTTTTTCAAATTAAAATCACAAAATCAGTAATATTTCTTCTCATTTTGTTCTTTTTCAAATTAAAAATCCCAAAATCAGCAATATTTCTTTCCTATTTTCTTTTCAAATTAATAATCACAAAATCAGCAATATTTCTTCTCATTTTCTTCTTTTTCAAATTAAAATCCCAAATCAGCACATTTCTTCTCATTTTCTTCTTCTAAATGAAAATCACAAAATCAGCAATATTTCTTCTCATTTCTTCTTTTCAAATTAAAAATCACAAAAATCAGCAATATTTCTTCTCATTTTTCTTTTTCAAAATTAAAAATCACAAAATCAGCAATATTTCTTCTCATTTTCTTCTTTTTCAAATTTTAAAATCCCAAAATCAGCAATATTTCTTCTCATTTTCTTCTTTTTCAAACTAAAAATCCTCAAATCAGCAATATTTCTTCTCATTTTCTTCTTTTTCAAATTAAAAATCACAAAATCAGCAATATTTCTTCTCATTTTCTTCTTTTTCAAATTAAATATCACAAAAATTGCAATATTTCTTCTCATTTTCTTCTTTTTCAAATTAAAAATCACAAACAGCAATATTTCTTCTCATTTTCTTTTCAAATTAAAAATCCCAAAATCAGCAATATTTCTTCTCATTTTCTTTCTTTTTCAAATTAAAATCACAAAATCAGCAATATTTCTTCTCATTTTCTTCTTTTCAAATTAAAAATCCCAAAATCAGCAATATTTCTTTTTATTTTCTTCTTTTCAAATTAAAAATCACAAAATCAGCAATATTTCTTCTCATTTTCTTCTTTTTCAAATTAAAAAATCACAAAATCAGCAATATTTTCTCATTTCTTCTTTTTCAAATTAAAAATCACAAAATCAGCAATATTTCTTCTCATTTCTTCTTTTCAAATTAAAAATCCAAAATCAGCAATATTTCTTCTCATTTTGTTCTTTTTCAAATTAAAAATCACATATTCAGCAATATTTCTTCTCATTTTCTTCTTTTTCAAATTAAAAATCCCAAAATCAGCAATATTTCTTCTCATTTTCTTCTTTTTCAAATTAAAAATCCCAAAATCAGCAATATTTCTTCTCATTTTCTTTCTTTTCAAATTAAAATCCCAAAATCAGCAATATTTCTTCTCATTTCTTTATTTTCAAATTAAAAATCACAAAATCAGCAATATTTTTCTGATTTCTTCTTTTCAAATTAAAAATCACAAAATCAGCAATATTTCTTCTCATTTTCTTCTTTTTCAAATTAAAAATCACAAAATCAGCAATATTTCTTCTCATTTTCTTCTTTTTCAAATTAAAAATCCCAAAATCAGCAATATTTCTTCTCATTTTCTTCTTTTTCAAATTAAAAATCACAAAATCAGCAATATTTCTTCTCATTTTCTTCTTCTTCAAAATTAAAATCACAAAATCAGCAATATTTTCTTCTCATTTTTTTCTTTTTCAAATTAAAAATCCCAAAATCAGCAATATTTCTTCTCATTTTCTTTCAAATTAAAAATCACAAAATCAGCAATATTTCTTCTCATTTTTTTCTTTTTCAAATTAAAAATCACAAAATCAGCAATATTTCTTCTCATTTTCTTCTTTTTCAAATTAAAATCACAAAATCAGCAATATTTCTTCTCTCATTTCTTCTTTTTTTTCAAATTAAAAATCCCAAAATCAGCAATATTTCTTCTCATTTTCTTCTTTTTCAAATTAAAATCCCAAAATCAGCAATATTTCTTCTCATTTTTTTCTTTTTCAAATTAAAAATCCCAAAAAATCAGCAATATTTCTTCTCATTTTCTTCTTTTTCAAATTAAAAATCCCAAAATCAACAATATTTCTTCTCATTTTGTTCTTTTCAAATTAAAAATCCCAAAATCAGCAATATTTCTTCTCATTTTCTTATTTTCAAATTAAAAATCACAAAATCAGCAATATTTCTTCTCATTTTCTTCTTTTTCAAATTAAATATCACAAAATCAGCAATATTTCTTCTCATTTTCTTCTTTTTCAAATTAAAAATCACAAATCTATAATATTTCTTCTCTCGCTTTTGTTCTTTTTCAAATTAAAAATCCCAAAAATCAGCAATATTTCTTCTCATTTTCTTTTTTTTTTTCAAATTAAAAATCACAAAATCAGCAATATTTCTTCTCATTTTCTTCTTTTTCAAATTAAATATCACAAAATCAGCAATATTTCTTCTCATTTTTCTTCTTTTTTCAAAATTAAAAATCACAAAATCAGCAATATTTCTTCTCATTTTTGTTCTTTTTCAAATTAAAATCCCAAAATCAGCAATATTTCTTCTCATTTTCTTTTTCAAATTAATAATCACAAAATCAGCAATATTTCTTCTCATTTTCTTCTTTTTCAAATTAAAAATCCCAAAATCAGCAATATTTCTTCTCATTTTCTTCTTTTTCAAATTAAAAATCACAAAATCAGCAATATTTCTTCTCATTTCTTCTTTTTCAAATTAAAAAATCACAAAATCAGCAATATTTCTTCTCATTTTTTTCTTTTTCAAATTAAAAATCACAAAATCAGCACATTTCTTCTCATTTTCTTTTCAAATTTAAAATCCCAAAATCAGCAATATTTCTTCTCATTTTCTTCTTTTTCAAACTAAAAATCCCCAAATCAGCAATATTTCTTCTCATTTTCTTCTTTTTCAAATTAAAAATCACAAAATCAGCAATATTTCTTCTCATTTTTCTTTTTCAAATTAAATATCACAAAATCAGCAATATTTCTTCTCATTTTCTTCTTTTCAAATTAAAAATCACAAAATCAGCAATATTTCTTCTCATTTTTTTCAAATTAAAAATCCTAAAATCAGCAATATTTCTTCTCATTTTCTTCTTTTTCAAATTAAAAATCACAAAATCAGCAATATTTCTTCTCATTTCTTCTTCTAAATTAAAAATCACAAAAATCAGCAATATTTCTTCTCATTTTTTTCTTTTTCAAATTAAAAAATCACAAAATCAGCAATATTTCTTCTCATTTTCTTCTTTTTCAAATTTAAAATCCCAAAATCAGCAATATTTCTTCTCATTTTCTTTCTTTTTCAAACTAAAATCCCCTAAATCAGCAATATTTCTTCTCATTTTCTTTCTTTTTCAAATTAAAAATCACAAAATCAGCAATATTTCTTCTCATTTTCTTCTTTTTCAAATTAAATATCACAAAATCAGCAATATTTCTTCTCATTTTCTTCTTTTTCAAATTAAAAATCAATAAAATCAGCACATTTCTTCTCATTTTCTTTCTTTCAAATTAAAATCCCAAAATCAGCAATATTTCTTCTCATTTTCTTCTTTTTCAAATTAAAAAATCACAAAATCAGCAATATTTCTTCTCATTTTCTTCTTTTTTCAAATTAAAAATCCCAAAATCAGCAATATTTCTTTTTATTTTCTTCTTTTTCAAATTAAAAATCACAAAATCAGCAATATTTCTTCTCATTTTCTTCTTTTTCAAATTAAAAATCACAAAATCAGCAATATTTCTTCTCATTTCTTCTTTTCAAATTAAAAATCACAAAATCAGCAATATTTCTTCTCATTTCTTCTTTTCAAATTAAAAATCCAAAAATCAGCAATATTTCTTCTCATTTTGTTCTTTTTCAAAATTAAAATCACATATTCAGCAATATTTCTTCTCATTTTCTTCTTTTCAAATTAAAATCCCAAAATCAGCAATATTTCTTTCTCATTTTCTTTCTTTTCAAATTAAAATCCCAAAATCAGCAATATTTCTTCTCATTTTCTTCTTTTCTAAATTAAAAATCAAAATCAGCAATATTTCTTCTCATTTTCTTATTTTCAAATTAAAAATCACAAAATCAGCAATATTTCTTCTGATTTCTTCTTTTTTCAAATTAAAAAATCACAAAATCAGCAATATTCTTCTCATTTTCTTTCTCTTTTTTCAAATTAAAAATCACAAAATCAGCAATATTTCTTCTCATTTTCTTCTTTTTCAAATTAAAAATCCCAAAATCAGCAATATTTCTTCTCATTTTCTTTCTTTTTCAAATTAAAAATCACAAAATCAGCAATATTTTCCTTTATTTTCTTCTTCTTCAAATTAAAAATCACAAAATCAGCAATATTTCTTCTCATTTTCTTTCTTTTCAAATTAAAAATCCCAAAATCAGCAATATTTCTTCTCATTTTCTTCTTTTTCAAATTAAAAATCACAAAATCAGCAATATTTCTTCTCATTTTTTTCTTTTTCAAATTAAAAATCACAAAATCAGCAATATTTCTTCTCATTTTCTTCTTTTCAAATTAAAATCACAAATCAGCAATATTTCTTCTCATTTTCTTTCTCTTTTTCAAATTAAAATCCCAAAATCAGCAATATTTCTTCTCATTTTCTTTCTTTTTCAAATTAAAAATCCCAAAATCAGCAATATTTCTTCTCATTTTTTTCTTTTTCAAATTAAAAATCCCAAAATCAGCAATATTTCTTCTCATTTTCTTCTTTTTCTTTTTCAAATTAAAAATCCCAAAATCCCAACAATATTTCTTCTCATTTTGTTCTTTTTCAAATTAAAAATCCCAAAATCAGCAATATTTCTTCTCATTTTCTTATTTTCTAAAATTAAAAAAAATCACAAAATCAGCAATATTTCTTCTCATTTTCTTCTTTTAAATTAAATATCACAAAATCAGCAATATTTCTTCTCATTTTCTTCTTTTTCAAATTAAAAATCACAAAATCAGCAATATTTCTTCTCGTTTTGTTCTTTTTCAAATTAAAAATCCCAAAATCAGCAATATTTCTTCTCATTTTCTTCTTTTTCAAATTAAAAATCACAAAATCAGCAATATTTCTTCTCATTTTCTTCTTTTTCAAATTAAATATCACAAAATCAGCAATATTTCTTCTCATTTTCTTCTTTTTCAAATTAAAAATCACAAAATCAGTACATTTCTTCTCATTTTGTTCTTTTTCAAATTAAAAATCCCAAAATCAGCAATATTTCTTCTCATTTTCTTCTTTTTCAAATTAATAATCACAAATCAGCAACATTTCTTCTCATTTTCTTTCTTTTCAAATTAAAATCCCAAAATCAGCAATATTTCTTCTCATTTTCTTTCTTTTTTCAAATTAAAAATCACAAAATCCAGCAATATTTCTTCTCATTTCTTCTTTTTCAAATTAAAAATCACAAAATCAGCAATATTTTCTTCTCATTTTTTTCTTTTCAAATTAAAAATCACAAAATCAGCAATATTTCTTCTCATTTTCTTCTTTTTCAAATTTCTTAAAATCCCAAAATCAGCAATATTTCTTCATTTTCTTCTTTTTCAAACTAAAAATCCTCTAAATCAGTAATATTTCTTCTCATTTTCTTCTTTTCAAATTAAAAATCACAAAATCAGCAATATTTCTTCTCATTTTCTTCTTTTTCAAATTAAATATCACAAAATCAGCAATATTTCTTCTCATTTTCTTCTTTCAAATTAAAAATCACAAAAATCAGCAATATTTCTTCATTTTCTCTTTTTCAAATTAAAAATCCCAAAATCAGCAATATTTCTTCTCATTTCTCTTTCTCAAATTAAAAATCACAAAATCAGCAATATTTCTTCTCATTTTCTTCTTTTTCAAATTAAAAATCCCAAAATCAGCAATATTTCTTTTTATTTTCTTCTTTTTCAAATTAAAAATCACAAAAATCAGCAATATTTCTTCTCATTTTCTTCTTTTTCAAATTAAAAATCACAAAATCAGCAATATTTCTTCTCATTTCTTCTTTTTCAAATTAAAAATCACAAAATCAGCAATATTTCTTCTCATTTCTTCTTTTTCAAATTAAAAAATCCAAAAATCAGCAATATTTCTTCTCATTTTGTTCTTTTTCAAATTAAAAATCACAAAATCAGCAATATTTCTTCTCATTTTCTTCTTTTTTTCAAATTCTTCCAAAAATCCCAAATCAGCAATATTTTCATTTTCTTCTTTTTCAAATTAAAAATCCCAAAATCAGCAATATTTCTTCTCATTTTCTTTCTTTTTCAAATTGGGAAATCCCAAAATCAGCAATATTTCTTCTCATTTTCTTATTTTCAAATTAAAAATCACAAAATCAGCAATATTTCTTCTGATTTCTTCTTTTCAAATTAAAATCACAAAATCAGCAATATTTCTTCTCATTTTCTTCTTTTTCAAATTAAAAATCACAAAATCAGCAATATTTCTTCTCATTTTCTTCTTTTCAAATTAAAAATCCCAAAATCAGCAATATTTCTTCTCATTTTCTTTCTTTTTTCAAATTAAAAATCACAAAATCAGCAATATTTCTTCTCATTTTCTTCTTCTTTCAAATTAAAAATCACAAAATCAGCAATATTTCTTCTCATTTTCTTCTTTTTCAAAATTTTCAAAAATCACAAAATCAGCAATATTTCTTCTCATTTTTTTCTTTTCAAATTAAAAATCACAAAATCAGCAATATTTCTTCTCATTTCTTCTTTCTAAATTAAAAATCACAAAATCAGCAATATTTCTTCTCATTTTCTTCTTTTCAAATTAAAAATCCCAAAAATCAACAATATTTCTTCTCATTTTGTCCTTTTTCAAATTAAAAATCCCAAAATCAGCAATATTTCTTCTCATTTTCTTATTTTCAAATTAAAAATCACAAAATCAAATAATTATTTTCCTTCTCATTTTCTTCTTTTTCAAATTAAAAATCACAAAATCAGCAATATTTCTTCTCATTTTGTTCTTTTTCAAATTAAAAATCCCAAAATCAGCAATATTTCTTCTCATTTTCTTCTTTTTCAAATTAAAAAATCACAAAATCAGCAATATTTCTTCTCATTTTCTTCTTTTCAAATTAAAATCCCAAAATCAGCAATATTTCTTCTCATTTTCTTCTTTTTCAAATTAAAAATCACAAAATCAGCAATATTTCTTCTCATTTTCTTCTTTTTCAAATTAAAAATCACAATATCTGCAAT